>OX328128.1:71850107-72054802 GCA_946811695.1 Gonocerus acuteangulatus
CGTTACAATCCACGAGTAAGTTTTTCTAAAGATTAAATGTAAAATCTTTTAACTAAAACTTCCTACCAATTTCTGTTGTGTGGCTTTATAAAAGATGAATGTACCTACCTATTTAGTTTTCTAATTCTATCCAATAACTAATCACATTTTCATGGATAAGTAATCAAACAAACATTATGAGCCTATGATAAACCAGTGCATACTCTAACCAGTCTTTCTAACTGGCACTTATTTATGGGTTTTCTAGCCTTTTTAAGATTTAACCACAAAGTTCTCATAATGGTTGATCACACATCTTGGTATGAGGTTCAGGACTAGCCAAATTACCGGTCGTTGGGGACCATCACAAACCATTTGTCATTGCTAAGCCACTACAGCAACAATATTATATATATATATATATATATATATATATATATATATATATATATATATATATGAGGTTAGCTCAGTGGTGGAGCACTGGACTAATAAGTTTGAGGACCTGAGTTCATATCCCGAGCAAGCACTCAAGATTTTTTCATCTATTGTCTTCGTTCATGGGTTGAATTCGGCCTCCCTGACTGTCCCTAGGCCAACCCAGCCTTTAATTAATTTAATAATGGGTACCTTGGGTGCTAATGACTCTAGCAGCCGAAGCAGCCAAGGGGAAAATCAGGCGGCGGGAGCATAGTAGTGACCACACTATCTCCCTAGTGTGCCGTATGGTACTGAATCAGATTCCTCTATAGTATCTGCTCCTCTGGGCCCTCGTGGCCTGTTAGGGAACTGATTATATATATATATATATATATATATATATATGTGTATATATATATATATATATATTCATTTAAATTCATTGTTTGTTTACAATCATAAATAGGAATTAAAATTTTTGCGCGTCACACAATGTTGTCCGACTTTAGACCTACACTTTTTTAGCTTTGAAAGATAAATAACACTCCCTCCACTATCTAAGAAGTTCTTAGATAGTGGAGGGTTAGTTCTTAGTAAGATCTAATTGGTATTATTAGATAATATAACTCATGAGGAAGCGTGAACACACTGGTGTTGTCTTACCCCACCGTTAAAGTCTCCGGGTTTTTAGGCCTCCTTGGATTGTATTAAGGAACGATTTTGTTCGATTTCTATGAATAATTTAGTCTAAGTCCGTCCAATAAGTTTTTGGCTGCTTGCGTATGTTTACGATTCTTCTTAGGCGAAAGAATCCAATTTATTTTAATGATCAAATTTTGCTATATTTAATAGCAAAGTAAAAAATGAAGCTAATGTGAGTCAAAATCTTTTTAGTCCGCTTATGTCCAAAAATGAAGATAAACAACAAAAAAGAGAAAAAAACAAAATCCTCCCCAAGGTTATATATTTAAAAAAATATCAGAATGCCAAAAAATAAAATCTGAAGCCTTCAGTATTAGTAATAAAGACAAACACCTATTTACACACTGTAGAGAAACAGAAAACATTGACTTACCAAACGATTTACACGAATTGCTCACACAGAACAGTACACACACTATTAAATTTTAATTTCTGTAATACGCTATTATTTATTTAACATTAAAATCCCCCCCCCTCTCTCTCTCTCTCTCTCTCTATATATATATATATATATATATATATATATATATGTGTGTGTGTGTATATATATATATATACACACACACACATATGTAAGTATTAATTTCTTTTATTTAGTTCTTTTGTTAATTCATTTTTTTATACCACACTTATAATTAGTGTTTGACTATAAGGGCTGTTGTCATAAAAACAATTCCTCATTGGTATGCTACATTCGGGATTCCAATTGCTGATTCTCTAGAATAAATATTTCAGAGGATACGGTTCTTTGTGTTGATTTTGGGTGTATATAGAAAATAATTTTTGGGGGTGGGGTAGCTAAGAGCATTTGGGTGGTATGGAATACTAACAATCTACAACTTCCAATAGTTAGCCAATTAAAACGCTATTACACCCAAAACAATTTTTTTCAACTAAGTGATTTTATTTAATTTATTTCTAAAGTTTTGTGGCAAATTTTTACCGATTTCAAGGGGGTACTTCTTTCGATATTAGGAATCCATGTGACAGTTTTGTATGTCCGAGTCACACAATTTCTCTTTTTAGTGTGTCCAGCTCACAATTTCAATTTAAAGGTGAACATACAGTGTATGTGCACCCTTAATCATCATACACAGTGAGGAATATCCCAAGATAAGGACTAGGCAGTGCAAATCTTGAGATAATCCTCTCCGTGTATGAGATAGCCTTGAGGCCAGAGTTGAACTTTACAGACCATCGAAGTAGAATGATAAAACCAAATAGATTAAATGTACAGACCAATGAGGCGGGACTGTGCAGGACAGGCCTGACGTGTGTGGACTAGAGGATATTTTCTTCAAATACAGTGGGTCTACTCTGACTGGACTGTGCAATTCCTGCCTTGAGGTTTTATTAACTTATTGTTTGTGCTAGAATCGTACAGGCCAAACTGTGCAGTCTCTGCCTTGAGATTTGAACTGAACGTGTAAATCATCTTAACAGAATGACTTAAGTAACGTCACAATTTCAAGCAAAACTGTAATTTTCCTAATTCGGGGTTGGTTTAAATTGGTCCCTTGCATACCAAAACGAATATACACAGAAGCGTCATTTGGGCGAGCCATTCATATGGAAATGTAAGAAAAGTAGGTATAACTGAAGGAGAGCGTCCTCAGCATCGATTTTTTTTCAAATTTTCCACTGTAACGTATTTTGATGCACTAAACACGAATCCGCTTAAAAAAAAAAAGTTGCTCTTAACTAGGAAAGAAGTTATTAGGCACTAAAGTTCACTGGATTAAAGTTGGCGTATTTGTAAACGCGCGCACGCGCAGACATCTAAAAAAGAAACTCTCGTTTGAAATGTTGATAAACCATTTATAACCTTCATAACATCGAAATTCTATCCACAAGAGCGAGTTTGATTGACTAGAGTTTTTATATCTTCTTGAGCGAGCGTAGCGAGCGGAAACGCATAGCACGTCTGCCCAAAAGTCTTCCAAGACATTCTTATTAATATGCATGTTTATTAATACGCTTTTTACGCCAACTTTTATAACCTTCATAACAGTGAACTTTAATGCTTAATAACTTCTTTCCTAGTTGAGAGCAACTTTTTTTTATAACGGACTAGCTGTTACCCAGTGTGCCATGCTACACCAACTTTATATTATATAGTTGTAAGGAACAAACATACAGCTGGTAGATTATTTTGACCTAGGCTATGACACTCCCCGTATCAACCCCTACCTGTGTGCAAAGTTTGGTCAAAATCGCTCGAAAGCTGTGGATTTATATGAGGAACAAATTGAATGGCTTGGGGGGAGTTAATTTAGAGGGAGTTCATTTAGATTCTGCAGGTTCCATCTTCCAATACTCCCTGCATTACAATCAAAGTAATATACACTTTTTTTATATTTTTTTCCTGAGTTTTAAAAGTATAATAATAATAATATTAAAATAGAGAAATACGATAGCTATTATAATACAAATAAAAATAGTAATAATAATATTGAAATGGTCAGTACCTGAATGGGTGACCGACCACGTGGTGTTGGCATTATAAAAGGGTGGCAACCTATAGATAGCCCGGCGCTAATGGCCAAGTTGTAGATGCGCCGTTAAACACTCACACACAAAAAAAAATAATAATATTGAAAAAGAAACAAATTATAATATCAAAATTACAAATTAGGTGAAAGAAATAAAAAAAAAAGAATGAATATAAATGAATTAAATAAAATAAAATAACTGATTAATGAAAAGAAAACGTCCGTTCTTGCAATGGCTTATTCTTGCGATTGTTAAAACAGAATTCAATCAGGATTGTGGTCCTGAGAAACTGTTCAATTATTTACAGCAGCATTATTTTTCAAAAACAAATGCACTACTTTTCTCATTTGTTCCGATACTAAACATAAAGGTATGAATTCTGTATACGCACTTTTGATAAGATTATATGATATAATAATAAAAAATTATGATTTGTGAAAATGAAATTATTTACAGTAATAATCCATTGTCTCAGTTTAAAAATAAATATATGTCAAGATTGCTTTACATACATTCAGAAAAATTTCACAAAAAGTTTTAGCAGAAATATTTTACAGCTCATGACAAACGTGTAGTAGATAGGGTGGGAGAAAGAGTAAAATCCTTGGTCTCTAATGGAAGTTATGAGCAAATCTGAAACTAAAAATGTAAAAAACTCAGTACAGTTTGCTAATGTTGCATCTAGTTTAATGACAAACACTACAATTCTCCGTATGAGCCAAGTAGATATTGAGCCTGCTATAAGTTCGGACAGTCAAGATTCTATAAGTAGGGTATTTATTTATTTTTTCTCTTCAAGTAAAAAAAGTTCATAGTGTAAATATTTAGTATTTTGTTTAGTTTTATTTTGCAGTGCTTCTATATTTATTTCTTATTAGTATTTAATCTTAATCAAATGTGGTAGACTCCTTGCTGTAAAATTGTAAATTTTTAGGAAAATATTCATTCATTCATAAGTTCGGACAGTCCATGGGTTACTGTTAAAGACATAGTTTATATTAAGCAAATGCATGTGATAAAATGCAATTCGCAAATCAAAAATTCAACTATGGAAAACGAACTGAAACCAGCAAGTTAACAGATCAAAAACTTAATATTTCAAATTTTAATGTTAGTTACTGGTGTGCAGTTACATGTGATAAAAATTAAGCTGTATTTCATTTTATATTGCCCAGCAAACCCTTCACTGAAGTAATGAATGTTTTGTACACGTAGTTTTCATTCTGAATAGCTTTGGGTTATTTTTTATAGTTTTTAAAATTAAATCGCTGTACTATAAAAAATAATATATTGTTAGCTAAAATTTTAATTGAACAATTTTTTGTATTTAACGGGGAAAAAAAGAGTGAAAAAACCATACATTTTATTTTTTCATGTGATAGTGTATTACCTTTTGGAATAATAATAAAAAACTATGTTAGTGATTTTCTTTTTATCGTTTGATGATATTCCACTTAGTGTGGAAGGCCATATTTAATTTTTACAAAATGCATTTTAACACTTCAGGATTTTTTCAGAACATTTGTAATAACTTTATGCTTACATTATTTTTTTTTCTGGCTTCCATATTTATTGAAGTATTGTCATAGAAAATGTCATCAACATTGGTCGATAGGTATGATTTATATTCTAGAACTAAGTGCACTTCTTTTGTCCAATCGATGATAACTGCAAAATTTGAAATACTTTAGCAGGGCATGAAATTAAACTATTTGAGATTGGCAAAAACTATTTTATATTCTTACTTATATCCATGAAAGGAATGAACATGCCAAGTTTCATTAAAATCTGAGATCATGGATGTCAAATCCTATTTTTTTGGGTTGATTTGACATGGAATGACCCAAATGTTTAAATATCATGTCACACATAGATGATTTTAGGTGGTACGTTAAAGAACTAAAAGTATTTAAATTATTAAAGTTCTGTGCAGGTTAATGGGTTAATGTTGAAGACATAGTTTATGTTAAGCAAATGCAGATAAAATGCAATTCACAAAAAAATTAACTATGGAAAACAAACGGGAAACTCCAAATCAACAGATCAAATACTTAATATTTCAAATTACTTACTAATATATGATATTAGTCCAAAATCTGAGAATATAAGGTTGTAATTTAGATAATCACAACATTTTTCAACAGATCAAAAACTTAATATTTGAAATTACTTATTAATATATATTAGTCAAAATTTTAAGAATATAAGGCTATAATTTAGGTAAACACTAATATTTTACTAAAACTAAAAAGTTTTGGAAATTAGATAAACAAACCAAACTTAAAAAAAAGGATAATGGTTAATGGCTTCTAGGGGCTCAGTGTTGCTCTACATTTTCATCAGAAATTAATAAAATTGATCTTATATGATATTACTTGTCCAAATCTTGAGAATATACGGCTATAATTTAGATAAACATACAAAGGTTAAAACTGAAAAGTTTTGTTCGCAAAAGAAAAACTTTTCGCAAAAAAAGAAGAAAGTTTTTTTAGCTTGCTAATCTCCACCTAGGCAACACTGGAAAGAAAATTACTATTTCTGAACAATTCTTCTTTAATTAACAATTTGGAACTCGTTACTTCCGAACTGTGAAGCCTAAAAGATTTTATATATATATATATATATATATATATATATATATATATATATATATATATATATATATATGATTATATAATGATGTAAAGTCATCAATGAGTTCGAGTTATTCTAATTATCAAGAACATCAACAAATAAATTTGAGACATTATTCAAAATGACTGCCAGAATATGAATGGTTCAGAGTAGCCAATTTTTCTTGAACAAAACTTTTGACCTTTTGACCAATTTTCGAAATTTGACTATTTTGACCTAGCCTAGGAGATTTCCCGTATCAAGAAGTACATGTGTGCCAAGTTTGGTCCAAATTGGTCAAACGGTGTGGATTTGTATAAGGAACAAACAAACAGAAAAACAGACAGACACGTGATTTTTATATATATAGATTCGTTACAACAAAATACGTTATAGTGCAAAATTTGAAAAAAAAAGCGCTGAGTACGCTCTCCTTCAGTTTTACCGAAAAGTATAACTTATGAGATGCACACATTATTTGAAAGAAGTAGCGGGGTTTTCATCCTTCTTTCTTCGAAATTATAAACTTGGTCAGAAGAATCTCTATGGGCGTTGCCTGAGGAATGTGTAAGATGAATTGGTCACACCGAGATCCGTCATAGAGTCTTCAGTCACGTCTGGGCCAAACACGTTCTTTCGTAAATCCATCCTATCTACATCACAACAAAACTTAATTACTATGTCGATTAATAAAATCACATGATTCTTAAGACTAAGTACAATCTTATTTCTTCGGGGATTTTAAGAGGAAGTTCTTTTAGCACGTTCCCTCCCTCTCTCCGTAAGTAAAAATACCGATTATGATGTCAACTCGATGACACAATATACTTATCTACTGTATATTGGTCAAATACCACTCACTCACTGACTATCATCGTCCAGCCCAAACCACTTGACAGACAAATTTGAAATTTTGCATGGACACTCACTTTAGAACGTAAACACTCTCTAAAAAAAGGATTTTTTGACATTCAATTTTTTAAGTATTTTTAGAGGGGTTTGAATTTTTAGTTAATTAGAGCAGGCAAGCCTTGGCAGCATGCGTTGCTAGGACGATAACAGGTAGGCTGTTACCCTACTGTATTATTTCATAATATTATTTTTATTTGCGCTTCATTTCAACAATGATGGCAGACCTTGAATTACTAGAAATAATCTGTGATTTTGTCCCTCATAGAGTTTACGCTATACCTGGTGATGGTTCATCCGAGGTAATAATATCCCGAACCCTTGCACAGCCTCCTCACCCATCACCATCCCCAGTCAGAACACTTCTTGGTAATTCTCGCAAATATAATGGCTATTTCCAAATGACATAACTTTTTAAATTTTAACGTACATTTATTATTGGCAACGAATTTTAACCTGTACTGGTTAAACTCCTGCTACTGGTAAGCTATATATAACGGGTTATGTTTAGGTTATCTGTTCCTTGACACTGGTCCGGAGCGCCCCAGTGTCAGGAAACATTATACTTTGATTACTTATCAATTGATGTATAACATATAGTATGACGGGAATCGTAATATAATAAACTGCACATCATTATATAGTACCGTTAATTTTGATGATACATTATTTAACGCAATAAAATAACTCTGCCGTGACGAAGCACAACATAATATATATATATATATATATATATATATATATATATATATATATATATATATATATATATGTTTATGGCACGAAGCCATAACCATATTTAAATATTTATATTACATTTGTATGATAAATAATAAATAATTACATTTGTATAATAAATAATAAATAATTACATTTGTATAATAAATAAATCTTTATTTCCATTAACCGACAGAAGAGTGAAAATAGGAAGTCTAGACAACATCAAATCATAATGATTTTTATTAAAAGATTTCAACAATGTACAGAATGTCTCAACAATAAAATAGATTATACTAGCCAATGTTATACAATATAAAAAAATATATATTAACATAATAATTATTACATCTATTACACATTATAAATAGAGTAACAAAAATCATGGTGGTAATTAGAGCAATGGGGGCGTCAGGAGTCACCTGGTGGAAAAAATTCATTAACTTTATAAAAGGGGCGTTCTGCCAAATAATTCTTAAATTATTTGGAAAACAATTTCTTATTCTCCTCCTTCTTCCATTCCTTTGGTAATTCTTGTGTGTGTGTATATATATATATATATATATTAATAAATGTAAATACGTCTGTATACACACTGGCCAATGCATTATCTAAATTAATTAATATAGAAGCTAAAATATTCTATCTTAAATCATCTCTCACAAAAAACCATTGCCCTTTGCATATATTTAACCACTTGAAATTTTTAGATGGTAGCTTTTACAATGAATTCTTAATCGAAGGGCTAAGTGCCTAACATTAGAAATAACTGAGAAAATCGGATTTAAAGTTAGGAGGAATCTGAAAAATGTTAGTGTTGGTGAGAAAAATGATTTCATTTGGACCAATTAAAATAATTTTTGCCGCCAACACTAATTTTCTTCAGTTTCTTCTTAACTTTAAATGCGATTTTCACAGGTATTTCTAATTGTGGGCTAGTCTCCTTTGGTAGAAGAATACTGTATCAAACCAAAATTCGAGATTGTTAACCAGCCGGCTCTGCCTACCAAAACCCTATTTGTGCGGCGAGATTGGCGCTATAAAAATTTTAAGTAGGCTACAAACGGTCAGGCAGGCCTGTCCGTTAAACCTGAACAGTCCGCCTGATCGTCTATATATTTCGGCCGGTCTGTCTGTTAAGACTGTTCAGGTGGTCGGAATATATACACGTTCAGACGACCGGCTTTCAGGCGGACGTTTCAGGTCTAACTGATAGGCCTGCCTGAATCGTGTATAGCCTGCTTTAGATTTTATGGCTTTATTGTTTTTTGATATTTTACAATGTTAAATTTAGCGGCTACCTTAGACCACATGTAACGGTGAATAGAGAACCAGTGCGGCTGCTCCTATAGTTATTAGTTTTTTCTTCCGCTTTACGACCACTCTCATCGGCTAATCCGTCCTTTTATGAAGGAGGGCGAATGAAAATGCTCATAATGAGCGACTAAAGACGCCGAGTGGGTTTGGAGTTTTACAGTTCTGTGGGTGGAACGAATCACTGTCGGCACCCTTTACCGCCCACCGTTCACCAACTAGTTCATTTTACAAATGGTAATATGGCCAGCGCTTTATGGTTTTGGCCTTTTTTTTTGCGGCTACACCAAGCCACAAAGCTTGAAGGAACACGATCTCAGAAGTAATTGTATCAGTTAAAAGAACTCCGCTCTGTTACAAAAAAGTCCGTCACGCAGGAGCTGCATAACTAAGCACTTTCCTCAGAATTTGGGTAGTTTAGACTGCTTTCCAGAACAATTTGCTTAAAATATCGAACATAAATAAAATAAAAACATGAATAGTTCTCTTTTAAATTTGTAATGAGTAACTGATCAATTATTAATTTGCTTCCAGAGTTATGTTTACACATGGTACCTATTACACTACGTAATAAATACAAAAAAACTCATATTATCGTATTTTGATCTAACGCAGGAACAGGATACAGTCACTCTAGTGGTAGAAAGCGCTCCTTGCGGCGGCTTTGTGAACCTACGTCTGGTGGGCTTTTCTATTGAAATATATTACAAATTAAACCCCCACTTTCCGATTGACCGATTCAGCTCATTTTTACAACACTTCTTTCTCATGAGTTACCCACGACGTATACCGCGTTTCGTTACAATACAGCAGAAATTACGACCGGTATGAGTATATTAGGAATTTGGGTCCGGAGTTAACCCCCCCTTCTAATGAACCGATTTAGTTTATCTTTACAACACATATTTACCTATAGATTACCACTACGAATACCGAGTTTCGTCGAAATATACCAAAAATCACGGCTGGTAGTGGCGAATTGGTATTGTGGGTCCAGAGTAAACCCCCCCTTCTAATGAACCGATTTAGTTCATTTTTATATCTCGCTTTTCTCTCTATATTACTACTACGAATACCAAGTTTCGTTGAAATATAACAAATATTACGGCTGACATAGTCAAATTAGTGTTTTAGGTTCGGGGTAAACCCCCCCCCCCCCCTTCCGGTGGACCGACTTTGGTGGTTAACGAACTCTTTCAATCGTTTGCTAATTGAATGCTATATACCAAGTTTCGTGACGAAAAAACAAAAACTCTGGCCGCTATCGTGTTAACAGACACACATATATATATATATATATATATATATATATATATATATATATATATATATATATATATATATAAGTAAAGATGGAATGGTTGGGATTCGGCTAAATAAACCTCAATATGATTTTGTTTTAAAAAATCTATATTTCGGACGTTTCGGCTACTCATTGGTAGCCTTCGTCAGCAATGGAAATGCCGAGCGGCAGAGGAAGACCAAGGTAGGCAGAAAGATGTGATTAAAATAATCTACATCAGTTTCGTTTTCAATCTCCCTTATGAGGTAATAGTTTTTGTAACTTTTTTTTAACTATTTTCTTTTTTTATGGTCTTAAATTCTTCCTCACCTCATCAAAACCATATCCAAGAGTGTTTATGTGGCGGAACAGTTTTTAAATGTGCAAAAAAATCGATTCAATTAAATTCCTGATACATTTCAAAATTAAAAACCATTTTTTTACCTTTATTACCTTTAGAAATTATTTTTTTTAAATTATGATTTCAGTACATTAACCTTTAAAGTAGATTTTTTCAAAACTATGATTTCCAAATCGGTCGATAAGCTAGTGCCTTCAATTTTCACCCGATTGTCTTCAAATTTTAGCTGCACCTTTCTAATGATATTTGCAACTAAAGTCCGTATTTTTTGATTCCTTGAATTATAACGATTTTATAGCCTATTTTTTCACCATGTGCAAACAAATTTTTTTTTTTTAAATCAAACAGATAGGAATGAGTCAATGTTGTTCGGCCTATCCTAATGCGAGCAAGAAGCACCTCTCCTCTTCTATCTTTCTCTGCTTTCTTTTTCCAAAGCAAGGTGCTAGGTTCACTAGTTATAATAACCTTTCTACATAGTAATCACAGCGCTCAAAACACTCAGGGTTGCTAACATTTCAAGTTGTGACTTTTATGGTTATAGTTAGAATTAAAAACCTCAGTACTTTGGCAAAATATGCTTTTTTAACTTTGTTCATAGAGGCGGGTCATTTTTGAGACATTTTGATCCTTCTGCAAGGCAGACACCATCTTGTTCCAAAGAGAGGTGGACTAGAGTAGTTTTGAAATGTTTTTCAGTTTTCAAATTAGATTTAGTGAAGGTTTTAGTCCATTTTGAATGAAAATATCTTATCTTTCAGTTTCAGGGAGCCCTATAGATTCATATAGAAAAAAATGGACAAGAGACATTTGGAAATTAAACTCCTCTTATATTTTTATGAATTTCTGCAGAGAATAGTGTCTAGTTTTGTTGGACCAGTTTCCATAGTGGTATAAACTGTTCATTTAGTATAGGGACGCTGGCATAACGTTCTCCTCCAAGAGGCACGCGAACTAGAAGATGCCAAGGTCTAGGTTTATGAATATCCAATCCCTTATAAAGAAGAAGCCGAAGCGGCAAGATTTCGGCCAGGACTGGATTAGGCGTCCCGCATTCTCAGGTGTTTGGAGGAATGCGCCTATAAAAACACCGCCTACGCGCACTAACACACTGTATCCTATCAGAGGCACAGGTGTTCTTCATGGGAACCAGTTTAGGTAGCCACACTCGGCGTAGGGTCCTCGCTTTGCCATTGTCATCCATCATTCTGTTAGATTACTTCATCAAACAGAGTGTTAATTTAAAACTAACCTTCAGATTCAGAATCTCGCTTTCAACGAACAAGCTAGAATCTATGAATCGTTGATGAATACGTTCTTAAGTACGATTTATTTTTGTTTTTATCGGACATCGACTAAACATCACGAAATCATTTATAAAAAAATCATGACCGATGAAACAATAGTCCGTCACGCAGAAGGCGGTTACTGTTCGCAGCATTCATTCGCTTAAAATAGCCAAGAAAATGCCAAAGTTTTTCTCTACGCAAGATGACGTACAACTATTGTTTCGGGACAATTTTTGTTCAACTGATACAAATGTTGGGCAAAACTAAAAACTAAAATTAAACTACATTCACTTTTTAGAATAAACCAAATCTAAGCTCAAAATTGCAACCTAAAAAAAACTAAAATTAAATTAACTAGTGGCTATTAGTTAAAATAAAACTAAATCATTGGGGATTGATTAAAAACTGAATTAAAGCTTTATTTTAGTTTTACGTGTAAGTCATATGGTATTTCGATAATTAGGTAAATTATTAAAACTAATAGAACTCGTTTTCATTTAGTTTTAAATAGGCTGAAGTTGTAGTTGTAACTTGTTTTCCCCATTATAGTTAATAAATAAACACTCTTTATTTTAACAAAAATACATATATAAGTTATAGATTTTTAATATTCCATATCCCTAAATGCACCCAGCCCCCCCCCCTCCCCGAAATTATTTCCTAATAGCCCCCCTCCTTTTGAGATTATCCTAATGAAGTTGTCATTGAGTAACTCCTGATTTCTCAAGTAGTAACCGGCGGAAGAATGAAATTGTCGGATGGGATGGGTTTCCGGCCGGATGGAGCTACTTCCTCTATTTGCCGCTCCATCGGTTTCCGGAAAGTCATCTCCTCCTTCCAACAGCGGAAGAATTGATCATATATATATATATATATATATATATATATATATATATATATATATATATATATTTTATTTGTTTCCTCCTTACAGTAACCCTGCAAGAAGGGAGTTTATTTTTTGTCTGCAAGTCTCATGCAATAAACAGTATACCACTTGCATTTGTATATGAGAGAGTGTGTGTGAGAGAGAGAGAGAGAGAGAGAGAGAGAGAGAGAGAGAGAGAGAGAGACCTATATTGTAACAGGGGTAAATTGAATCGCTTATTTCAGAAACCCGTCAAGTGCACTTTTTAAAATTTTGGGAAAACTAAAAAAATCTTCCTAATTTTAAAATTATTAAAGGTTTTGGTTACGGAAAACATCAAAGTGTTTCTCATTGTATTGAAAAAAAAAAACAAATAATGCTTGGGGTTAAAAAAAATAATACTTTTCTTTTTTCGTTTTTTTTTCCTTGCTGGACCGACAACTGAGCCATTAGCGCCTTTAGGATAAGGCAAGAAACCTTCTTAATGGGCCTTAAGATGAGAAAAATTCCTGCCGCCAGAGGGACTCGAATACTCATCTCCCGCATGAGAATCTAAGGCGTTAGCCACTAGACCGCGGGGAGACCCCTCCGATATACATACTTATTGTCTGCCATTCCATACTGTTTTATTGAGCTATACTTAAAAAAGTATCCTGACAACAAATATCAATATTGTTTGGCTTTGGAGGCCAACGTGTACAATTGATGAATATCATTATTATAACTGTGATGTATGCAGCGTTATTTGTGGAGTTCTCGATTTCGTAGAAGGTAGAAAAATAATGTCTCTCCACTGTTTTTCAAAGTATTTATTAGCAAACACCTGCTCGGAGAGGCGGTTAGCAGTAATACCGGTGGAGTAATAGATGCACTGACGATGAGAACCATGTTCTCGAAAAGCTTTTGCTAATAAATACTTTGAAAAACAGCGGAGAGACATTATTTTTCTACCTTCTACGTCATTATTATAAATTGATAATAGACATAACCAATTGGTTTTTTTTTAAACTATATTACTGAAATTTCAATTGATGCATAGTAGAAACATAGGTAAAAATGCAGTTTCCAGCCCTCCAAACCGATTTCTTTCAAACTTTGCACAATAACGTATTTTGATGCACTAAACACGAATACGATAAAAAAAAAAACGTCGGATTTAACTAGGAAAGAAGTTATTAAGCACATAAGTTCACTGTTGTGCAGGTTATGAGAGCTAATGTAAACAATTAAATTTGTGACGACTTTAAGGCATACATGACTTTAAGGCATAAATGACGACTTTAAGGCACACATGCTATGCGTTTCCGCTCGCTACGCTCGCTCAAAAAGATAACAAAACCCCAGTCAATCCAACTCGCTAAAATTAATAGAATATAATATTAAGCACTAAAGTTAGGAAGGTTATAAAACTAGGCGTCATCAGCGTATTTGTAAACATGCGCATGCGCAGATACGTAACATTGGGAAACAGAGAACTCTCATTTGAAATGTTCAGAAACTATTTATTCAAAGATATTGTTAATTTTAAGGGCATTCTCACCCGTCGTCACCTGTCGCTTAAGGGCATACGTGCTATGCGTTTCCGCTCGCTCCGCAACGCTCCGCTCGCTCAAGAAAATAACAAAACCCCAGTCAATCCAACTCGCTAAAATTAATAGAATTCTATTAATTTTAGCGAGTTGGATTGACTGGGGTTTTGTTATCTTCTTGAGCGAGCGGAAACGCATAGCATGTTTGCCCTTAAAATCGCCCTAGACATTCTTCTGCATTCCTAATCATTCGTCCTAGACATTCTTCTGCTATTATAAAGGCATTAGCTAATTATTAAGGGATTTCTGATACATAATACTTTTCATGAACGAAACAAGAAATGTGAAGAGTGTTTCTTTATTTAAAAAAATGATTGTAAATAAATAACTGCTGATGAATTTCGATAATTTATGGTAAATTTCAATTAAACTTCCTTATTTCGAACTTTTCCATACCCGCGCATGCGTATGTTGACAAATTTAGTTGTTTACATTAGCTCTCATAACCTGCACAACAGTGAACTTAAGTGCTTTATAACTTCTTTCCTAGTTAAATCCGACGTTTTCTTTTATCGTATTCGTGTTTAGTGCATCAAAATACGTTATTGTGCAAAGTTTGAAAGAAATCGGTTTGGAGGGCTGGAAACTGCATTTTTACCGAAACATAATTTAAACATTATACAGACTTACACTTATCAGGGAATTTACAAAAACGATTTAACTTTAAACAGTAATATCTCAAAATGATATTAACGTCACTTGTATCCCTTTAACCCAAATTGGCTTCTCAACCCATCAAATAATATAGGGGTCTATTTCGGAAAAGGGGTGCCAGTGATTTTATCAGTAACTGTGATTATTTTAACTAAATAAAATAAAACAAATGTTACGGTAACCTCACCGAATTTTTCTAATTTTCATTTGTGATTTTGGCTGGCTCAAACGCAATGAATATATTTCAGTTAAGTGACCATATCAGGTGAGTGAAAGACAGTGCTCTTAGGTTTCCACATAGCAAAAGGTTCATATCGAGTACAAAGGTTTACGGCCAAGGGCATCCCAAGAAGTTACTGCTCGAAGAAAACAAGTAGTATTGTTACCAGAGGGATTGCCTTGAGATTGCTGGAAGGCATACAAAGGACTGAAGAAAGTGGAGGGTATGTGATATAAACATTATGTAGTGAATCATTCCAAAAACTTGGTAGACCTGACAACAGGTACTCACACCCAGAGGGTTGAATCTCTTTGGGCTTGGATCAAAGGCAGAAACAAGATAGAATACAGCACTAGGAGGAGCATGCTGGATTAATATCTATGCGAATTTACAAGAAGGAGTGATTGTTTGGGAGGATTTTAGAGAACATTGTCGATTTTCGTTCAGAGTTTAACTAGTTTTCTTAGTTGAGGTTATAGAATATGTTTTGAGGTTATTCATAAAATGTATTTTCTTAAATAAACATGTGTTATATACAATAATAACAGTTATTCAACAAAATCATTGGCACCCCTCAGGGTTGTGCAAACGTTAGCGGTCGCTAATATCCAATACCTTCTCGCTAATTTAGCGGTACTGATAAGAGCCTGCGCTAACGATTAGCGCATAGCGACGGCAGTGCGCTAATCGCTAATTTATTCATGAAATGTATAAATATCGTGATAGCTAATACGCTTTAGCTATAGTTACAACATTTTGTCATATCAACGTACACTTCCGGTCTGCTCTGAGCCCGGGGGCATGCACCGCATATAACATTAGGTAAAACTGAAGTTTAGTGTCCTCCAAACCGATTTCTTTCAAATTTTGTACAATAACGTATTGCCAACGGCCATAGCCACGTTGAATACACCGGTTCCCGCAGATCACCGAAGTTAAGCAACGTCGGGCGTGGTCAGTACCTGAATGGGTGACGGCCACGTGCTGTTGGCATTATAAAAGGGTGGCAACCTATAGATAGCCCGGCGCTAATGGCCAAGTTGTAGATGCGCCGTAAAAAAAAAAAAAAAAATAATAACGTATTTTGATGCACTATATACGAATCCGTTAAAAAAAAAAGTTCGCATACTTAAAGTTAGGTAAAACTGCAGTAAAGTGTACTCCAAACCGATTTCTTTCAAATTTTGTACAATAACGTATTTTGATGCACTAAATACGAATCCGTTAAAAAAAAAGTTCGCATACTTAAAGTTAGGTAAAACTGCAGTTTAGCGTCCTCCAAACCGATTTCTTTCAAATTTTGTACAATAACGTATTTTGATGCACTAAATACGAATCCGTTAAAAAAAAAAGTTCGCATACTTAAAGTTAGGCAAAACTGCAGTTTAGCGTCCTCCAAACCGATTTCTTTCAAATTTTGTACAATAACGTATTTTGATGCACTAAACACGAATCCGTTAAAAAAAAAAAAGTTCGCATACTTAAAGTTAGGTAAAACTGCAGTTTAGCGTCCTCCAAACCGATTTCTTTCAAATTTTGTACAATAACGTATTTTGATGCCCTAAATACGAATCCGTTAAAAAAAAAAGTTCGCATACTTAAAGTTAGGTAAAACTGCAGTTTAGCGTCCTCCAAACCGATTTCTTTCAAATTTTGTACAATAACGTATTTTGATGCACTAAATACGAATCCGTTAAAAAAAAAGTTCGCATACTTAAAGTTAGGTAAAACTGCAGTTTAGCGTCCTCCAAACCGGTTTCTTTCAAATTTTGTACAATAACGTATTTTGATGCACTAAACACGAATCCGTTAAAAAAAAAAAAAGTTCGCATACTTAAAGTTAGGTAAAACTGCAGTTTAGCGTCCTCCAAACCGATTTGATACATTGTATTGATGTTTTCCTAGTCGAATCCCAACTATTCCTTGATTGCTTAACATTAATTATAATTTCATTATTTATGTTTATTTTAATGAATAATATTATAAGTTCATTACCTTATATTTTCACAATATCAAGTCATTTAGTATTTACATAAACTATAAAATTTCCTTTATGACTATCTTTAATTAATTATGTGGTTGAATAAATATAACTAACAGAATATTTAGGAACCCCTGCTGTATTAATACATTTTATTTATTTATTTGAGGAGCTCCGCAACGCAGGCTATAAGCTCCATGAAAAAATAATAATAATTGCTATAATACATTTTATAGTAATAATAATTACTATAATACATTTTATAGTAATTATTAAAACAATTATAAATTTAAGGTGATCAGGATCACTTGCAGTTTGATTAACTGCTAATATAATTGCAGGTTATTTGTTAATAATTCTTGTTGGAGGAAATTCTACTAATTGTAAAAAATTCATTATGCATTACTATGCTCTGGCCGCCTGATTTTCCCCTTGCTGCTTCGACTGATAGAGTCATTAGCACCAAGGTACCCATTATTAAATTAATTAAAGGCTGGGTTGGCCTAGGGACGGTCAGGGAGGCCGAGTTCAACCCATGAATGAAGACACTAGAAGAAAAAATCTTCTAGTGCTTGCTCGGGGGTGGCATTACAAAGAAAAAGAGGGCTTTAAGGAGGAATGGTGACAACGGATCCAACTTTTACAACAACAACAAAAAAAGCGAAGACCGAGATCCGCAAAAGTTCTTTGAGGCTCGGCCCACTGGACGTCGTCTTTCGAGGAAGGCCGAGATTACTTTGGATGGACCACATTTCCAGGCTTGGACAGGAAAAGGGAAAGAGTCTGAACTCCATGAAAGCGCTGGCTCAAGATCGTGATGCTTGGTGGTCTTCGATCGTGGCACCTCCATACTGAAAGGCACAAAGGAGGATGATAAAGAAGAAGAGAAGAAAAAAAAATTGTTCGCACAATGAACAATCATTTAAGAGAGATAATAAAAAATAAAGTATGTCCCACAGATCATCAGACAATGTTTCGTTAAGTATTTATGTTGATGTAATGTTAATTTTGTTCTTCTGAGCATGTTTCCGCAAACAATGAACTGGGAATCACTTGACCACCAAACCCTTTAGAAATTCCTTTATTAAACTAAATAATTATTTTATGTTCAGGTATTTCAGATACATGAGCTCACCACAGTTTAATGAATGGTCTTCACTCTCAAACCCTAAAGGCGTTAACGATAATATTACTTACTTACTTACTGAAAAAAACCAAAAAAAAAACAAAAAAAACAAAAAAAAAAAAAAAAAAACATCCCTTGACTTTGCATCACCTCAATTAGCTGTCTTCATCTCATAACTGTAATATTATGTATTTATTTTACGATTCTTCAAGCATATGAATATATAGAAGCAATATTTTGTATTAGTTATTCTGTATATGGTTCAAGTTTTTTTACAGCGACAGGATTTCATGGGATTCATGTAATTATTGGAATAACTTTTTTACTGCATATAAAATTTCACTTTTCGAAAAATAATCATTTTGGATTTGAAGAAGCTGCTTGATATTGACATTTTGTTGATGTAGTGTGACTTGAATAGGCAAAATTTTCTTTAAGAAAGCACTGATTTAATTAACTAAAACCATTGATAAAAGATACTTTCTGGACGTCCAATAAAGCACTTTTGTTTTTCTTGATGAATTAGAGTAAAATCAGAAGCACGGATTAAATCACTGCAAAGGAATAGGAAGTTTATTGAGGGTTAGGTTGAACGATTGACTCCCTTTTGTCAAAAATATAAAATGGAGTTTTGTTACTTTCAAATACCTTGTGTGAAAAAATTATGGATTACACATTTTTTATTGGCCTAACTATAGGAATCCATTCTCCAGTCTGGAAGCTTTAAAACCTAACTGTAAGAAACTATTTGGGAGATATGTTATATTTTGTGTTTTCCAAATTTTCATTGGTTTATCTTTTACATGATGTATATGGCACTCAGTTTTTGACTAGAACTTTTAAGGGGAGAATCTATGTGCAAGCGGAATGTCTTCAAACGCAATCAGGGTTGGGTGAAGAAGATATTCATCCGAAATTCCGTACCACACGTTAACTTGGAGCTGATACTGATTGTGTGTTCTTCACACAGCATAAGGATTAACATCAGACCAAGTATTCTTCTGGTTCCCCGGCTTCTTTCTCCAGCGGTGATGGTTTCATGGCCGTTATATTTCGCCCATCTCCTAGTGGGCAGGAGCTATGCGTACCTGCATAGCTCCTGCCTCCGTCAAGAGAATACAACCATTAGAACGTCTGATGAAGCCCATTAGGAGATGGACGAAATATAACGGCCATGAAACCATCACCGCTGGAGAAAGAAGCCGGAAAACCAGAAGAATGAAGCCCCAGCGAGGAAGCCTAAAGGAGAACGAGACCAAGTATGCGAATTGGGACTATTAAATATTCCACCCCGTGTGAATGTGGCCTTGTCTGTCTAGAAAATATTTGTGCCGAACTGAGGATTAACATTTTTTAAGTTATATTTCAAATTTTCTTTGAAAACATTTAAATTATGTGTAAATTTAGAGTAGAAGAAAAAGGGGGTTTCTGGCACACTTCCAAAATACCCCCAATTTCCCCGAAAAATGCACTCGCCGGGTTTTTGATGATTTTAATAAAAAATTCCAAATCCACTACACTTTGTATCTAAAATACCCCCAAAATTACCTCAAAATGCGGAGGTTTCTAAAAAAATACCATCATCCATCTGATTGTAGATTTTTTCAGGATTCTAAAAAACTTCTCAATTTCTGAGCTCACTTCCAAAATATCCCCTTTTCCCCAAAATTTGCATAACGCGATCATCCACTAATTTTTACAAAAGTAGGGTAAAAAGGTCTTTTTGCTTCCAGCTTCGTGAGTTAAACTAACTTTAACTTCGTTAAAGTTAGTTTAACTATTTAGGATTAAAATTATTCAACTACACTGAAATGTTTTTTAATTCTCCTCTCAAAAGTTTTAGTCAAAAACTGAGTGCCATATACATCATGTAAAAGATAAATCAATGAAAATTTAGAAAACACAAAATGTAAAATATCTCCCAAATAAAAAACTTTTCCAATAGTTTCTTTCAGTTACTTTTTATTGCTTCTGGACTGGCCAATGGATACACACAGTTTGGCCAATAAAAAATGAATAATTTTTAATTTCTTCACACAAGGTATTTGAAAGTAACAAAACTACATTCTACATTTTTTTGACAAAAGGGAGCCAATCGATCAATTTATCCCTCAATAAACCTCCACTTTATTTGCATGGATTTAATGCTTACTAAATGTAGAGGTTTTCGTGTGAGTATTGAATCTGTCGTCCGTTAGGGGGCTGAGGAAAAAATTCGCAAGAAACCACTGATTCATTGAGAAAAACAGAAGTGCGTTATTCGACATCCAGAAAGTATCTTCTGTCAATAGATTTAGTGAATTAAATCACTGTTTTTAAAGAAAATTTTGCCTATTTTATGATGGCATAATTAAAATTTAATTATCTTCAACTGTTTTTGAGCAATCCTTTCTTATTCAATAAAAAACATGGCTACATTAAAAAAACAGAAAATTGGACATAACTGCTTTTCCCTTCAGAATCGGACCATACTTCAAATAAACTTTTTTTTGGAAATTATGTCTAGAATCACTTCCTGGGGTTTGGCTACTTAGACCTCAATCACCCTGTATATATATATATATATATATATATATATATATATATATATATATATATATATATACTCTCGCACCCCCACCAAAACAAAAATGTTTGAGTAGGTTTAAACAAAGAAATATAGACTACAATTATTCCACATTTATTAAAATAACCAAACAACACATATAGAAAATCATAGGAATACAAGAATGTGCTGAAATATTACACCAATGAAGTGTCAATGTGCAAAAATATATATACACAAAATTTAAAAACAAAAAAAAAACATTGGAAAAGTTATAATTATACATAAAAAACAATCAACAAAATCAATTCAAGCATAAAAATAATCAACAGAGTAGTATAAAATTTTAGGCCTTTATACTTTTTTTTATTTTCCATAAATATATCAGTTTTTATAATTTTTTTAAACATTATTTTTATTTTTTTTTTCATTTATTAATAATATTTACAAGTATTGTAAGAAGATAAAATGTAGGCCATCAGAGAAAGAACACAGCCAAACGTTACAAAACTTATTTCCTACAAATGGCGTAAATAACTTAAAACTCAATTTTTTTTTAAATGTTGAAAATTGGAGGATAACATAAAATGTAAATAAGAAATGAAACATAATAAAAATATACTTTCAAAACACTCCTGGAAGTCAATTTGTTGTTATTTTCGTTCAGGCCAGGTAGGATCACGCTACAATTAATGCTGTTTTGGCAAGTTTGATTTTCTTTGTGCCATGTTTGACATGTTTCATTCTTTCTGAATGATATTTTTTCTGTCATCTGCCTAAGCTCCTATATATATATATAGTATTTACAAATCAAATGTCAAATTAAACTTTTTCTAAACCAAATTCAAGTGAAAGGAAAAGGTTGAATTTAAAAAGGATGAAGTTGAATTTTGAATGGAAAACAAAAAAAATAGAGCCTTCTGCTCAAAATCAGAAATATAAATATGCTTTAGGTCCACCCGACAGACCCATGTTATGTACTGTATAACATACAGTCTTCTTTTTCGTATATGGCCTCGACGCATGTGCGGACGCCAGTGGATGCTTTTTTGTAACGTTTTTTTCCAGTTTAGTCATCGCTAAAGCATATTTATGCTAAAAAAAAGATTTAAAGGAATTTTTCAATAATACTGTCATGAATGGAACCTCAATAGCTACTTTCCTTAAAAGGAAAGTGGTAATAGGGCCACCACATTTGATATTTCGCCAGAAAATATAGTTTATAAGTCCAGCGTGTGGGCTTTCTCCAGCCAAAAATTATTAAAATGCTCCTCAAAAATTTTTGGTATATGCAAAACAACTCGGTAAACATCATTTTCATCTAAAGCGAAAGAGGTTTTGTTAAAATCACCAAAATTAGTCCATTAGGAACTGGGGTTTACCCTGTAACCAAATTATTAATTTGCCTTTAAAGGCCTTTTTTATGTTGTAAAAAAAAAGGCAGAAGTATCGCATTAAAAATTGGAATTTGCTACGGAAAATAAATAATAATTGGGTCAAGTGTTCATAACAAATATAAGAAAACTTTCAATATATATATATTTTTTGTTTTTTTTTTTTAGATTCTGGATAAAGCCTGTTCTAACTAGCTCAGGATAGTTCTTACTTAAGCAGCTCCTGCGTAGCAGAATTTTTATTAATTTGTAACCGAACACCAACTATCTCCATGGTCAATGATTTCTTCTTCTTATTTCACCGAAGATTATTCGACTTCCAGAAACGTTTTGAAAGATTCAGTTGTAAAACAAAGTAACTATAGAAAATATAGAATTTCAAATAAACTGGCCTTCAAGACACCAGCAGAGTTGGAAGCTTACGGCATATACAATAGATAACATACATAAATATATGGATACACATAGTTATATACAAATTACAAAATATTTTATACTTATATCCATGTACCATGTATTTCCATTATATGTTTAACATTTTTTTTGTTTTCAAAATATTTAATTATGAGATAACCTGTACAAAGTTTATATGTCCTTCATAGTGATCTCGTGGTCTTTAGAATTTTATTTTGGAAATTAGTACTTTTTATTTATGTCAGGTGGGATATAAATAAAACAAGAGACTCATTAGTCGATTCCCACGAGGGATAGTTGTGTTTCTATCCAAATGAGTGATTTCTCTCTAAAGAGACATCATTTTGATCATGAAAATGTCATTTGGGAAGTAAATATGAACCATTTATTCATTTATTGTGAATAACCATTACTTTATATTTATACTTTTACATCAGTAATACTCAGAAAATCTGCTTCCCCCTCAAAATTTCCCACCAAAACCATTTTCCGGTCACGTTATTAATGACGTAACTTCCTTTGCACTTTTGCGTCACTCGTGACACAAAATTTGGTTGCACCCATGCATACAATATTTTCATGTCAAAACGAAATTAACCAAGTGAATTATTTTATTTAATCCTGCTCTAAGTATTCACACCACATTGGGTGTCTTCAGGAGCTAAAACTACCAGTACATCCTGATTGTACAAAGGCAAAATGAGACTACTATTTATAGCGTCAATTAGCTTCCAGTAGCTCAGGACCGATAGCGTAAAAAAAAAAAAAAAAAAAAAAAAAAGAAAAAAAAGTCAGATGAAGCTTATCCATTTAAATTCTTCTGGACAATCAATTTTAATTTTTTGGACTCTATTGAACCTACACAGCTGGTTAGAAAATCCAAAAATAGGCTGTACTATAGCTCTTCAGACAGATGGAAAAGTTCAATTCCACATGTGCAAAATTTTGGGGGAAATATTCCCGAAGGTTCCACCATTTATAAACTCCCATTTCAAGGAACAGCACGATACTTGAAGCTGATTATGTCTCGTTTAAGACTAGGGAAGGCTGTGAGCGGCCAGATAAAGGAAATAGTGTCTAATATTTATTAATACTTAGCCAAAGCTACGACCTCCTGGTGACAAGGTTATAACAAAGAGAATTTTTACCATGAATTTCTTGCACGTGGAATATAGGCCTTGACCTTTTCTGTCCAACTAAACCATATATTTGAACAGGCAATAGCTTAAATTGTTTTAGCCTTAGCTTTGGCTAAGTATTGATAAATTTTAAACTCTAACTCCCTTGCATGACCCAGAAAGCCTTCCCTGCTCCTAAAGAGACATAATCAGTTTTTATCGAGTTTAATGTAGCGTGTTGGTCATTGTAATGGAAATGCAAATGGCGGAACCGTTGGGAATACTTCCCTCAGAATTTCACGCATGTGGGATTAAAACTATTCCATCTAACTGAACGGGTTACAGTGGCGTTAAGAGTTGCTTAGCTCCTGAAAAGGCACATAAAGAGACTTGGAACATGTAGAGCTGAATAAAATAAAATAATTGGCATGGTTAATTCTGTTTTTTATTTGCCTTCCCCCTGTTATACACAGGATTTGAGAAGTTTGAGACACTACAAAATATTAATAATCTTTATTTGTACAATTTGACGATTTATGCACAATTTGATTAGATAATTCGCAAATTTTGGATTTCTTATAGGTAAAATGTTTCACCTGACAATCAGTGCCATCACTTTGTCTAATGTATTTTATATTTAGCAGAATCAATCAGAGCTGAACTATTTTGCGAAGTTTTTCATTAATTAAAATTACACATTATTAATTTTTTTATAAATGGTCTTTAATTTCATTGGGTTGTCAAAAATGCGCGTAGAAAAATTTAGGGAAAAGTAGATTCAATAAAATTTCGTTATAAAAATTAATTATAATTTTGTCCAGCCCTTGGGCTATCTTACAGACCAAAAACTCCAAACCTGGGCCTCAAAAACTATTTCTGAGCAGTGCTGTCACCAATTGAATCGTCATCATAAACAGTACATATCTTATTTGCTCAGTTTTGGTTACATTTTTTCCTTTTTTTACAAAAGAAAAGTATAATATTATATAACAGGGGTCTCCCATGGTCTAATGGCTAGCGCCTTGGATTCATAAGCGGGAGATGGTGGGTTCGATTCCCAACCTCCGGCAGGAATTTTATCATCCCACGGCTCGCTGGTAAAATTCCTCGCTGCACCCTGGATGTCGGCGCTAATGACCTAGATGTAGATGCGCCGTATAAAAAAAAAAAAAAAAAAAAAAAAAAAAAATTATATAACAGAACTTAACAATTGCTCACATTTGGTAGCAGAAACTAGACATACATACGAATGTCAAAACAGTTAATACTTTGGAGGATTAAAGGAATATAAACAAAATTATCCTTTGTATTCATTATAAATTGAAATAATTAAGATAAAAAAAGATAAAGTTTTAATTGATGTTTTGTTGCAAACATGGCAACATTGCTACATCGTGTTGTCATATAATACTCGTAAGTGTCATAAAGTCTGTTTGTATTCTTGTTTTAAAAAAATCATATTTAAAAAAAAAATAATAATAATTCTACTTACAGAAAAACATCTAAAAAATATGATCAATAGACTTTTTGTAAAATTACCAAAAAGACAATGATGAAATACAAAACAGAGTACGGCATTATTCAATTATAATTCAAAAAAATTGTTGATGAATAAGAATTTATTCATTGACTGAGTTATTCACCTCTGATTTATTTTTTTATTTTATGAATAACAGGGTTGACTCATTATTCAATAATTTTTTATTGAATAAGAATTTGTTTATTTATTTATTCAGTTATTCATTGACCAATTTTATTTTTTTATTTAATGAATAATTAATTATTTTTCATTCTTCATTTGTGGAACAACAAATTCTGATTCTTTTAAAGTTCAGTAAACAATATCACCCAAAGAAATAATATTCATTAAAAGCAAAAAATCATTTTAATGAGCGCAGTCTTTTTTATTAGAAAAGATTGTTAGAATAAATCATTTGTATTTAATGAAAAATTTCAGTCAAATAAATTTGAATAAATAACTTTTATTCAATAAAAATTTTCATTCAAATAAATCGTTTTTATTCAATAAAAAATTTTCATTCAATAAATCATTGTTATTCAATAATGACTGAAAATAAAAAGCTACTTTATTCATTGAATGGCTGAATAATGAATGAAAAATTATTCATTATTCTGAATCATTTTTGCCCAACACTGGTACCAAATCCCTTATTTATAAGGTTTTATGATATAGTCAAAATAAGAGACTGGACAGGAAAGGTCAGAAAAAATGGCTATAACAATCAGCTGGTCTGTAAGAAATATTACCCAGTTGTCAAATAAAGAACAGCTGATTTATATCCGCCATATTGGCTGCTCACTTAAGAATTCATGATACTTCCACTTTGAAATAAAAATCCTACACCTATATACACGATATTTTCTTGTGATATGACTTCTGACAATTCTATTTAAATTGGACTGGAAATATTTACAAAATTTTCTTGAATACATTAAATATTCATCACTTTTATTTATCAATCTCTTTATATTTTCCTGTGAATAGACAATAATAAGTTTTGAGACTTATTATAGTATTCGTCAGAATTGTGGTTATTGATCAGCTGATTTAATTGTGAATAGTTATCAGCTGACGTATTACTGCCATATTTAGTTTTTCTACAAGAAGGCCGTCTACTTCTTACTTGAGAATCTTGTATCATCTAAAGTCTTCATTATTACTTTGATATCTAAAATTTATTTTTAAGATATTATAATGAATACAAAATACTATTTTACAACAACTACAAGATATTAAAATTTATCATAACACGACATTACAAATATATATATTATACAATATTTTAACTACAAATATCTTATAGTCAAAATTTAAAGCAAGTTAAAGCTTTCGTGAAATTTTTTAGTAAAGCTTAAGTTTACATTTAACTATGTGATATTTATTTTATGAAGAACCCTTAAAATATCTAATAAGTGGCAAGGACTAGTCCCACCTTCATTTTTTTTGTTTACATTATTTTTAATCACTTATAGTAGAAAAATTAGGAACGGTAACAAATGACAGCAATGAAAAAAGATCTCAGACCACGAGATACTACACCTACAAAATGTTCGATATTCAGTTTGTACAACTATTTTGAGATAGGTTAGGCACAATTTTTGTTCATTTTTTTTTTTTTTTTTTCTTTTTATATAGGTGCTTCTACTGCTAGGGTCATTAGCACCGTTTTGTTCATGTTAAATTAAAAAGTATTGCGGCTGAGGAAAAAGAATTTTTTATGAAGAGTAAACATGGACCAATTCTGATTGTATATACCATTCCTACATTGTTTATATATATATATATATATATATATATATATATATGCTTATAATGTATGATGAATATAAAGGCTATTTCTCTTTATATATCTTTAGTCCAGTTAATACATTGAAGATTAAAGGTATATCAACAAAAATACCTTTTGTATTCATTTTAAGATGAAACCTTATTTTCTATATATAATAATCAATATTTTGGGGAATGTTGGATTGGTTAAAGAAGATTTGAGAACTTTTTTTGGAATGATTTGATTTGTACACATCCGGTGATATGGAAAACATTGATAAATAATTTCAATATTTTCCATATGATATATTTAAAATTGAAAATTGGCAAGTACTTCTGAAAAAAATCCTAAGTTTTTAGAATTTCTTTTTTTTTTACTCTTAAAAAGTAATCTCTATAATAAAAGAAAAATATTATATAATTTTATTATTATACTAAATAAAAATAATATAGTAATTTTACTTTATGATATGTAGTAATACATATTATTTCTTTATTGTATTTTCTTTTAGCGATTTTGTATTTTGTTTTTAAAAGATTTTAAAAACCAATGTACTATTACAATTTTTTTGTTAGATCAATAAAATTGACCAGGAGAACTCTATTACTGCTGTCTTTTTACAATATTTTCTTTAAAAGTCTTTCCAGAACACAAGTTTTCTATTTGACAACCAATATTTGCAGGGATTTTTTTTTTATTGTCATTAACAGGTCGGTAAATTTTTTTGTTTACATTTGCAATTTTATAATCTTGCAAAACCTAATTACGTTCTATGAGTTTTCAACAGGAGGGTCTCTAGCATGTACTCTATGAATGTGAGGCGTTAGCCTACAACAGGCTAGTGCACATAGGGAAGGCAATTGCTACGCCCAAGGATATAGCCGAGGCCCTCCACAAGCTTTATGCGAGGAGTTGCAAGTTGGAAAGGGAGTAAACTAGGGATGCAAATCACAATAGAACCGATAGAGTCACGGTGAGAAAGAGTATGAGTGAAAGCCCGAGCACCTTTATTAGTGCTTCTTTAGGGCTCTTTGGGATTCTGTGGACTTCTCTTCCCGAAGGAATGGGGCTATTGAGGTTGCACTCATGAAAGTATATTTGAAAAATGTTCTCTAATCATCATCAATTCTGCTTACTAGATACCAAAAGTAAGCCTGCGTTCTTTTGCGTGCCACTTCAATTTTTTTTTATGTTGCCGCTCTGATGTTAGCCGTTTTTAATTTTCCATTGAGTCCTGTAGGATAGCGCATTCGTCTTACTATAACAGAGCTGTAGCATCCTAAATCAATTCAAACACTTCAGCCTGTTCTTGAACTGACTTAGTGTCCTCCTTTGCCTTCTGGTCAGACCAATATTGCAATAAGAAGGGAACCAGATTAGAGAAATTGTCTTCATTTACATGTGAAAAAGGGGGTCCCACTTTATCAAGCTATCGGGTTTATTAAATGTCCTATGCTGATTGTGCAGTGACCTATGCACACACTTGCCTGTTCTACATGTACGAGATCAGCCTTGGCTGTTTATCGTGGTTTCCTACGCACGCACTTGGCTGTTCTACATGTACGAGACCAGCCACGGCTGCTTATCGCAGTGCCCTATGCACGCACTTGGCTGTTCTACTCGTACAAGACCAGCCACGGCTGCTTATCACAGAGTCCTACGCTCGCACTAGGCTATTCTACTTGTACGAGACCAGCAATGGCTGCTTATCGTAATGCCCTATGTTCACACTGCCTTTTTGTATTTTAGTATAATAAAAAATTATGTTATTTTTTTGAAAATTTGTCATAAGTGCTTGTGCACTCAAAATTAAAACAACATTAGGTTATATATTAGCTAAGGAAGTGGTCCTTTATGTTATGTAAAACTATTATTTATAGATGAAGAAAGCCTAGAAATTAACCCTTTCGTTGCTGAGGAATGAGACGACTCGCAGCGCCCGGTACGCTCCATGCTTATACGTCTAGCTTCCCCCGTACGCTCACCAATATCTCCTTGTCTCTGTCTCGCTACCGTTTAACTTTTCCCTCTCTCTCTCAGCATCCTCTTGTTATATATTTGAAATTATTAACTTATAATTTCATATATCTTTTACATTCGTAATATTATACTAAACTAAAATACATTTTCTATCATGGAAAAGAAAATGACTCAGATAAGAAATGATGATATAATTACTTGAATAATATCGTGTATAGTATATAATAATATAGGAGGATATTTATATCGACCGAACTAAACATGATCCAAATTGTGACTGAAAGATACAAACAGCAACAATATGGTTAGAGAGACGAATTTCACTAATATCACCCTAAAAATAGGCGGCAAGGCGTGCCAGCTTCAACCTCCAACAATTGATATAACAATGTCGATTATAGGACTTTACAATTTTTTTTTATAGATAATAATAAACTTGCACAATGTTTAATTTAAATTAATATACGAAGAAGGTCTGATAAGATCCCACTGATTTTATAAGAGTTAATAGCGCTACGCCGGAGAAGCTACATACGGGGCTACCGGGACCACGAGTTAACTCGTGTGGAGCATGAGGGGCACTGACAGTGGAACACGAGTTAACTTGTGTGGAGCGTCTGGGGCCCTGCAAGTGCAACACAAGTTAACTCGTTCAGAGCAACGAAAGGGTTAAGGCGAGATACACGTCAATAAAATAAAAATAATTTTATAAGAAAGAGTTATCAACTTATATCACCTATAAGGCCTTTATATATACACATACATACAATTAAACTATTAAAATTCAATTAAATTTAATTGGATAAAATATTATATCGCCTTAATATTTCATTTAATGACTACTCTTCCTATTTTAATACAGGAAGGTGCATTGTACACTTTATTGTTGCAATATTTTAGTTTTATTTTAGCCTAAAAAATTGTTTGTATATTTTTTAGGGGAGGGAGGGCATATTTTCAACAAATTGTAACTTTGTGCCATAATATATATGCATTAATTTTTCATAGTACAAATTTCCTTCAATCATTTTTGAGGTATCAGCCAATGGCGTCGTTTCTTAAACGAAAAAGCTGTACAGGTTATCTCATCATCGACAAATACAACAATAGCAAATCGACAACAAAAATCCTTAAACGGTACTTCAAACTACCAACTTGCCTACGACAGAAGCGGTTTCTTCTTAAAATATTTAGTATATATATACGTTAATATATATTTCCAGTACATATATAGGTTATATAAACATTGACTTTTACAAAATATCATGCAGAATCTAAACATGGACTTTTATATATATATATATATATATATATACTTTTCTGTATGTACAAAATACATTTTATTTTTTTAAATCTAACTAGTTTTTAGCATACATGTAGGTTATATGTTTTATTTTTGAAAATTGTAAGATTACATCAAATAGAAAGTTTGTTTGATTTTTTAAAGTATGTTGCATAAATAAATCGTAAGGCATGATAAAAGTTTGAGAATTTTGGAAGTATTTTTTAAGAAATTACAGTTTCTTCTTGAATAATAAGATATTATAATTATCTTTCTGGGAATATATATTTTTTATTTTTATTTGGTCTGTAGTAAGGTTTCATATACAGAACTTATCTCGGCTCTGCTCTTGAATTGACCAATTTTAGTGTGTGTATACACACACACACACACATATATATATATAATAGCACTTATGACTGTAAAAACTGTTATTTCTTTAAAAACTTCAAATAAAAAATAAAGATTTATGCATAATAGATACACATATAGTCACGAAGAAAAAGTGTCCAACGAAGAAATATATACACAAGAGGGATTTCATAAAATATTTCCAATATATGATCAAATGTTAAATAATTTATTTGTCAAATATAGAAGTTGCTTTATTATTATTTTTTTTTTGTCATAAAGTTAATAAAGTATGCACTTTTTCTCCTTATTGTCCATGCTGCTATTATTTTAAATTTATGAATATATATTTATACTCGAATGGACGTAAATATGATCATTTGAAAATTTATAACGTACCACATCAGTGTAGAACTATGATTTAGTTCATTACAAAACTATTTATATGTTCTGCTTTTCCAAAATGTGAAATTTTCACACAATTTTCAATATGGATTAAGTGACAATTGTTTTGTGCATTAAAATGGACGCATCTCATATTTTTTTAGTTATTTATTTATTTTTTAACTTTGGTTTAATATTTGCGGAAAGGAATTTTCAGAAAAGAGACTTCTCGCCTGTATACAAACTTTTTAGTAACGGATAAATAATGTTATAAAAATCTCGAAATCTATGTTTCAATAGAATTTGAGATTTTTTGTGGATATTCATGCGTAAGCCAAATGAAGAGCATGCAGCAATAAACAGGCAGCTCCTGTCACATTTATGGCAAATTAAACAAAAGTTTTAACATTTAGCCTCTTAATATATTTTTACATTTTTCTTTTCTTATAATACCATAGCCACCTAATTATGAAAGTAAGTCCATAAGGACCCTATCTTACCTTTTATAGAGTGCTAGTGTCAGGTTTTAAGCTGCCTCCTTATTGCGCCACATTCCAAAATTACGAATTTTTAACTAAAATGAACAAAATTTGCTTTTGATCATATTTTTAATTTAGGAAGCTCATATGACAATACAAACAAAGAATGTTAAATACAAAAAAAAAATCAATTAATGCAAAATTCAGTTGTCTTCTCGCTCTGTTTCTATCCTTACACACAAACATATATACATATATATATACATATACATATATATATATATATATATATATATATATATATATATATATATATATATATATATATATATTGTTGTGATATCTCAAGTACAAATTTTAATTTTATTGTTTAGCAGGTTTTTTAAATAATGTGGTGTAAAAAAAAGGGTGCAGCTCATTCCACAAAGATAATATGTAACTTTTAATGCACAAAACAATCCACTCGACAAAAATGTCTCTTCAATATGAAACTTTCAAATACCTTTTTGCCTACATGCAACCAAATTATTGATTATTTATCCAACCAAACGTCTCGACGACGAATGCAGCTGTCCTAAGCAATTTTTATCACAAAGCCTCTACAATGTATAAATATATATATTCTCGTTCTTATTGCATATATAATGTATACTTAGTTTTCCAATTTATATTTCCTTTATGAAAATTGATATGTTACATGGAAGTTGTCTGTTGGATCCCTTCCATATCTTCGTTCTCCTCTTCTGCTTCACTTATTGAAGAGTGTCTCTTCTTCTTGCCTCTGAAAAAAGTAAAACTATTAATTAATATTTAAACTTCACACACACACACATATATATATGCAATTTCATTCAAGCACTCAACTAATGTTCTGGAAGGCCTAAATTTAAAAACGCCCTGAATAGTTAGTGTCCAGCCAATTTCGGATGTCCCACCCAACATCCATAGTCATAGTCATAGTGGGCTGGACAACTGTCGAGTTGGAACCAGCTTTCCAATCTCTGTCCCAAAAAGACTTCCTCCAAGAACGAATGTTCATTATTGAGGAATACATGGAAAGACTGCATGAAGTCGAGGAGTAAAAAAAAAGGGGGCCTATTATTTCAGGCCTATTATTTCCACATTAAGGTGGCCCCTGAGGAGGTGGTGTGGAGGCCTCGACAAATTTAGGGCAATCATATAGTAGTGGTTAAAAAGAGAAAAATAAGTACTATTTTTTATGACCTATGCCACATATGTCCAAAGAAACGAATATTCTTAATTTGTCAGAAATACATGGATAGGATATGTGTGTGTGTGTGTATATATATATATATATATATATATATATATATATATTTTATTTATTTATTAGTTCTTTGTTTTAGGGCAATGCCCCTACAAAGGAGTGTGTGCACATATTCTGGAATTTTGTACATAATACATCCTTACATATCGAAATGTCCAACCATAAAGTAATAGAAGAAACTAAATAAATGCGTCAATAAATAGATTTTACCTAAAATAGTAATATGAAAATAATAGTTAATCAAACAACTAGTTAACAATTTATGTACATGCTAGATAACTTAAGAGATTAATTGGTCTAATGGTATTACAAACTGAATAGTAAAAACAAATACATGCTATGTAAGGGACAGCACAAAAAATATAATAAGTAAATCATTTATATGAAAATCGAAATAATGAAAAGTAAAATAAGGTAAGCCACATGCTATCATAAGAGGAATTTAAGGAAAAAACAACACCTTTCCACAATAACCACATTAAACTAATCATTTCGGCACCACTTGCACGACTGAACTTCCTCACTTTAACAGCAGGTAGGGATATAGAGATGAAGCCTTATATAGATGTCGGTAGAGAGACTGGTTCTATGTCGGTATGATGGGGTTCCTAGCAGGAGAGGTCTTAGGTATAGCCATAAGTAGATAGGTTATGGAGTACCCTGCAGTAGGATTTCTATCATCTTGAAAGATCTAGTTCTACTGCCGAAAGTCTTAGATTCAACTTTATTCCCAGTTACGCTACGTTCAGTTGGCCGGATGACCCGGACTTTCTGGATAAGAAGTCCTTCATTGAGACTTGTGACATGGCCTTTCTCTTCTTCTGAACTTGATCCAGCTGTCCTAGCAAGTCTTGGTGACGAATCTCCATTGTATGCTGTGCAGGATCAACAGAAGCAACTTCCTGGCTTATGAATCTCCCACTTCGCAGCTCATCGAGGGAATATTGAATTCCATTTATAACTGCTTTCGTCCCGTTATATTTAGCAATGAGGCCTTCATCTCTAGCAGATTTTATGTAAGGCCATATTTGTTTCCTCGTCTCCCTCTCCTCTGGGCTGTAATCCCAGGAAATGCGAACACCGGAGTCAGAAATATTACGTGAAGCTCTTAAGATTTGGAGTTTTCTGCGCAAAGTGAGACATTTTTTGAGAATAGGACGATTTCTGATGTTTTTTTCTCCCTATTCGTTTCATGAAGTCCACTTCAATCAGAGTAATATTAACATGAAACTCCTTTGAGAAGAAGGATATAATGTTTTCCTCAAGATTTTCCGGGGTTACTTTTTCAGACGCAGTCATATTAAAAATTAGAACATTTTTTCTCCTATCAAATCTATTATCTACACCTGAATATTTGTTAGAAATTTCATTTATTATTTGTGTAGTATAAGTTTCGAATTGTTGGCAGGCATTTTCTAAACAATCGAGCCTGGATTTTATGAGGTCTAATTCATTTTTAAATTGTTCCATCATGACTCTCAATGCTTGAACATCTTCGTTGCCTTTTTTAATTTCTGTCTTTATCTCCATTAAGAGATCCATCATGACTCTCAATGCTTGAACATCTTCGTTGCCTTTTTTTAATTTCTGTCTTTATCTCCATTAAGAGATCCATCATGACTCTCAATGCTTGAACATCTTCGTTGCCTTTTTTAATTTATGTCTTTATGTCCATTAAGAGATCCATCATGACTCTCAATGCTTGAACATCTTCGTTGCCTTTTTTAATTTCTGTCTTTATCTCCATTAAGAGATCCATCATGACTCTCAATGCTTGAACATCTTCGTTGCCTTTTTTAATTTCTGTCTTTATCTCCATTAAGGGATCCATCATGACTCTCAATGCTTGAACATCTTCGTTGCCTTTTTTAATTTCTGTCTTTATGTCCATTAAGAGATCCATCATGACTCTCAATGCTTGAACATCTTCGTTGCCTTTTTTAATTTCTGTCTTTATCTCCATTAAGAGATCCATCATGACTCTCAATGCTTGAACATCTTCGTTGCCTTTTTTTAATTTCTGTCTTTATCTCCATTAAGAGATCCATCATGACTCTCAATGCTTGAACATCTTCGTTGCCTTTTTTAATTTATGTCTTTATGTCCATTAAGAGATCCATCATGACTCTCAATGCTTGAACATCTTCGTTGCCTTTTTTAATTTCTGTCTTTATCTCCATTAAGGGATCCATCATGACTCTCAATGCTTGAACATCTTCGTTGCCTTTTTTAATTTCTGTCTTTATCTCCATTAAGAGATCCATCATGACTCTCAATGCTTGAACATCTTCGTTGCCTTTTTTAATTTCTGTCTTTATCTCCATTAAGAGATCCATCATGACTCTCAATGCTTGAGCATCTTCGTTGCCTTTTTTAATTTCTGTCTTTATCTCCATTAAGAGATCCATCATGACTCTCAATGCTTGAACATCTTCGTTGCCTTTTTTTAATTTCTGTCTTTATCTCCATTAAGAGATCCATCATGACTCTCAATGCTTGAACATCTTCGTTGCCTTTTTTAATTTCTGTCTTTATCTCCATTAAGAGATCCATCATGACTCTCAATGCTTGAACATCTTCGTTGCCTTTTTTAATTTCTGTCTTTATCTCCATTAAGAGATCCATCATGACTCTCAATGCTTGAACATCTTCGTTGCCCTTTTTAATTTCTGTCTTTATCTCCATTAAGAGATCCATCATGACTCTCAATGCTTGAACATCTTCGTTGCCCTTTTTAATTTCTGTCTTTATCTCTATTAAGAGATCCATCATGACTCTCAATGCTTGAACATCTTCGTTGCCTTTTTTAATTTCTGTCTTTATCTCCATTAAGAGATCCATCATGACTCTCAATGCTTGAACATCTTCGTTGCCTTTTTTAATTTCTGTCTTTATCTCCATTAAGAGATCCATCATGACTCTCAATGCTTGAACATCTTCGTTGCCTTTTTTAATTTCTGTCTTTATCTCCATTAAGAGATCCATCATGACTCTCAATGCTTGAACATCTTCGTTGCCTTTTTTAATTTCTGTCTTTATCTCCATTAAGAGATCCATCATGACTCTCAATGCTTGAACATCTTCGTTGCCTCTTTTAATTTCTGTCTTTATGTCCATTAAGAGATCCATCATGACTCTCAATGCTTGAACATCTTCGTTGCCTTTTTTAATTTCTGTCTTTATGTCCATTAAGATATCCATCATGACTCTCAATGCTTGAACATCTTCGTTGCCTTTTTTAATTTCTGTCTTTATGTCCATTAAGAGATCCATCATGACTCTCAATGCTTGAACATCTTCGTTGCCTTTTTTAATTTCTGTCTTTATCTCCATTAAGAGATCCATCATGACTCTCAATGCTTGAACATCTTCGTTGCCTTTTTTAATTTCTGTCTTTATGTCCATTAAGAGATCCATCATGACTCTCAATGCTTGAACATCTTCGTTGCCTTTTTTAATTTCTGTCTTTATCTCCATTAAGAGATCCATCATGACTCTCAATGCTTGAACATCTTCGTTGCCTTTTTTAATTTCTGTCTTTATCTCCATTAAGAGATCCATCATGACTCTCAATGCTTGAACATCTTCGTTGCCTTTTTTAATTTCTGTCTTTATCTCCATTAAGAGATCAATCATTGACTGCAACGATACTGAGTCTGTCATTTTATAAGATTTTGAGTTATTGGATAAACTATATTTTAAATGTGGACAGATGTTATTTATTGGAAAGACCTTCAGTGATGCGCTTTAATTGCATTACTTCCCATAGGTGCGTAAATATTGACGTCAATGTTCACGTTAAAAGAAGGTGACATACACCTGTTCAATAGATATCAGTATACTGGCTGCAGAGGCTGCGGTTATCATAATCGGTAATAAGTGGGGATAGGCGCATGCGTAATAACCTAATTAATATGGCCACCTTGTCCTACCTTAAACTCGGAGTTATAGATCTTTCCATCGATCGGCTAGACTCCCACGTGAATGTTTCAGCTTTCTCACTCTTCCAAAACATTAAACAACTATTAAAGTCAGTCCATGCAAATTTTCCAGCCGTAAATGCACTCCGAAACTTTCTTTTTGACGAGTTATATACGGACCCGATACGAACCGTGCCAATGTCAGCACAACACTCCCTATATATATATATATATATATATATATATATATATATATATATATATATATATATATATATATATATATATATATATATATATATCTCTAATATATAAAATTCTCGTGTCACAGTTTTCGTTGCCATACTCCTCCGAAACGGCTTGACCGATTTTGATGAAATTTTTTGTGCTTATCCGGTATCTATGAGAATCGGCCAACATCTATTTTTCATCCCCCTAAATGTTAGGGGTAGTCCACCCCTAAATTTTTTTTTTATTTTTTAGACAAAATTTTTAATTTCTATTTTTTTATGATACAACATACAAAAATACATACAATCCTCAATTTTCACCCTTCTACGATCAACCCTTATTTTTTAATAGCCATTTTAGTAATTTAATCATTTTTCCTCTCCGGTCGAAAACTGATCAATCGTCATTTAATTAGTTATCCCCGCCAGATGTCTACATCTTGATAGCTGACCCGGAGTCCTGAATAGCAGAATAAATATTTAAAAAAATTATTGAATCGACTGTTAGGCGGTACGAAGTTCGCCGGGTCAGCTAGTATATATATACATATCCCTTAGGAATAATTTTTACTTTCTTTCCAGAATAGCTTGTATATAAACTTTGGGATGGGTAAAACTTGTAGGGATAAAAAGTTGCGGAAGTGTCAGGATTTAAAGGTTTCTAGGTTGGTAGAATGGCGGACAGGTAGAGGTAAGGAATTCCATAGCGAGATGACATGGGTGACCAATGATTTTTTGAATAATGCTGTACGGTGAGAAGGGATATAAAGATCAGAAGGACGAGATCAGGTGTGAATAGAAGATTTAAATTTAAGGAGTTAGAAAATATGAGAAGGTCTTCGGGATTGAATACAATATATTATATACAATGTGATTACATACCTGTTTAGGAAAGCTCAAAGGACATGGAGGTTTTCGCATGACTTGGATTTGCTATCAGATAGGCATATTTTCTGAAGTAACTCTTTGGCCATGTTGAGCGAGAGGCTGGTCCTGGATGAGTTCAGTCTGCGCGATTTCTTCCTTTCCCTCACCACGCGCAGTCTGATCTGCTTTAGGGTGCCTGCGGACAGAATTGAAAAGGAATTGAAGAAGCTGGCTTAAATGGTATCGAAAATTCGAGTGATTTTGTTAATTTGGGGATATGTTTATTAATATTAGATACAGTAGTTGTCTGCCTCTTATCATTGAGAGGCCTGGTGGTTATTTAAGGCACATTTCTTCGCAATATGGCACGCAGTTGTTTGAGAGGGGGAAAAAAACTAACCCGAAGGTGTTGAATCCCGTTTGAACATTTTTTGATGTCTAATTACTTGTCTATAATATTGCTTTTCCATTTTATTACTCTGATATTCTTTTTAGTTCTGATCCCAAAACACCTTTTTGTTGACCGTTTTTTTACGGTGTAGACATCTAAAAGTCATTAGCGAAAAGTAAAACAATATGTTATACCACTTATTTGAAAAATTGGTTTAAGCCATGTAGTCTCACGTATAGATGTAGGTTTTAAAAGACATTTTTTAGTACAATGAACTTGATGTTTTCAGGTAATTATTTTTAGTTTATTTGGAAGAGAGAAAAAAAAGCAGTAGTAATCTTCGAGTCATGAAAAAAAAAAGTCAACGGCACGATGTGTCAGAAATGGCTATTTATGGTCAGCATGACCATTATTTCATTTAAATTTTAACGTACATTATAATAAACTCAGAATTTTAGGACGGGTTATCTATAGGTAACTATCCTTTTCTAGCCAGGATAGGGCTATTGCCTTTTCTTTTTCCCAAGAAAAGCCACCACCCCTAGTGGGAATCGAACCCACGATCTTAGGCACGGAGTGTTAACTGCTCCCACCAATTGACAAAAAATGGCAGATTTTGATTACATTTTTTTTTTTTTTTGTTTTTTTTTACATGTTCTACTAATTGATAATTTTCATTTGAAAAATTTGACCTTGAAAAACATTTTAAGGTCAATTTTGCGGGTGTCAATATGGGTGTTATTTTTTCTGATGTCGCATTTATCTGGCCAAAGGATAACCATTATTTTCCTGACATCCTGTACATAACTCTTGATTTATTCTATTTTTTTATTTAGAAAAAAAAAATTGAACTTACCTACAAGCAACTCGTCTACATTGTGTTGAATCCCACTGGAAGTTTCAATGTACTTGCAATCTCTGGAGGCTGCTAGAGACTTTCCTTCTGAAATTTAACAAAAAATTGTCATTAATACCTTTTCAAGAAATGAAGATTTCAGCTTCTGCGTGAAGGACTTTTATATGACTTGCCTTATCCTTGAAAGGTTTCCAATCAAATATGATCACTTAGCCTGCCATTTATTAAGTATGTTAGTCCTTAGGGTGTCCATAGACGGAGAGAAAAATCTCAAGACTTGGACTGCATAATCCAAACCTTAACCTTCCATCGAAGTAGAATTAAAACCCCAATAGATTAACTGTACAGTCCAATGAGGCCGGGCCTGAAGTGTGTGGACAAGAGGATATTTGCTTCACATACTGTGCGTCTTCTATAACTGGACTTTGCAGTCTTTGCCTTGAGGTTTATTAACTTATCGTGCGTGTGCTAGACCCGTACAGGCCAAACTGTGCAGTCCCGGCCTTGAGATTTGAACTTTACAGTCTGATACAGTACAGCGTCATGTTGGAAACTTAGCAAAGATTTTGCCCCCAAAACACCAACCTTCGTTGGATATCTGCCTTGCCCGTGCGAGATCCACCTTGTTCCCAACAAGTATGACTGTCTTCTCCTGTGTGTAGCTCTCTGTCCAAAGATAGTTTAGGATCTCCTCGGCAGCTTTGAAGGTTGCCCTGTCAACCACGGAGTACACAACAACGGCGGCGTGTGGGTCGTAAGTAGACAGCATGTTTTCCACCTAGAAAATCAGTATGTATTAATTTCAGTAGAAATTCCCACTAGAATTGTTGGTTTATCTTTCGAAACCTCTATTTTAGTTAAGAAAGGTTGGTAATCTAAAAATTACACAGGTCAAAATTTGATTAAAAAAAAACACTTGGAGTGGTATGGTCTTTATGGGTTTTTGGGGTAGCTAATTACGATGAGCGGATTGGTCATCAGGTTCAAGGTCATTTGAAGGGAATGTAAAATACTAGGGAAAATGTAAAATAAAAATCAATAAAACCATTAATGGAGTAGATCACACTTGCATGTCTTAGGCCAAACATGTGACTTTCATGTTGAAAATGTCAGCGCCCTTGAGTTTCCCGCCAAAGAACATAACCTCTATAAGAAGGTTATTTCATCACCAAGCAGTTCGGGGGAATGTTATTTAACCTTCCCATAGAGGTTGTACGTTTTGGCCCAAAACTCACTGGCGCTGCTATTTCACACCTAAGTTTCCAAGAGCATACTTTCCCTTAGTACTCGATTGTACCAAAAAAATCAACAGGCTACTGAGATGCTTACTATGAAAATTAATGTTTTTATTGTCTTAAATACAGAAACTAATAATGACTTACAGACATTTCTGAACTTGGATGATCAATAAAAACCATTTCTGATTCCTCTCCGTCTAGAAGGATTGAGACAGACTTCTCTCCGAATTCGTCGTCTGCACAAAAAAAAAAAAAAAAAAAAAAAAAAAAAAGCATTAGGATAATTTTGATAAACCAAAGGAATTATAGTAAAATATAGGCCTTGAGAATAGATTTCATACAGGCTTTCGACAGCACCGACAAGAGAAATGTATATTGCCCTAAAAATCCTGGGAATACCAAGAAAGTTGAGAACTGGTTGCAAGGTAAAGATTGGAACAAGTTTGTCGCGTGGATTTAGTGTTGAGAGAGAATTCAGATGGGGAGCACCCTCAATAGCCCTTTTTAATCTGCTCCGGGAAGAGGCTATCCGTCGGATCTGACCCAACCCAGTAAGTACGATTTTCACCAGATTGACCCGACATCCGGATGCTATACGTTTTTCAGAGTGTACAATGGCAGCATTGACTGTTGCTCTCTGGTGGAGAACACTGGAAATGTTGCAGGAAGGAGATGCTGTTACGCAGTGCAGAGGCTATTAAAGCATATAGTTACGCAGTGCAGAGGCTGTTAAAGGATATAGTTACGCAGTGCAGAGGCTGTTAAAGCATATAGTTACGCAGTGCAGAGGCTATTAAAGCATATAGTTACGCAGTGCAGAGGCTGTTAAAGCATATAGTTACGCAGTGCAGAGGCTGTTAAAGCATATAGTTACGCAGTGCAGAGGCTATTAAAGCATATAGTTACGCAGTGCAGAGGCTGTTAAAGCATATAGTTACGCAGTGCAGAGGCTATTAAAGCATATAGTTACGCAGTGCAGAGGCTGTTAAAGCATATAGTTACGCAGTGCAGAGGCTGTTAAAGCATATAGTTACGCAGTGCAGAGGCTGTTAAAGCATATAGTTACGCAGTGCAGAGGCTATTAAAGCATATAGTTACGCAGTGCAGAGGCTGTTAAAGCATATAGTTACGCAGTGCAGAGGCTGTTAAAGCATATAGTTACGCAGTGCAGAGGCTATTAAAGCATATAGTTACGCAGTGCAGAGGCTGATAAAGCATATAGTTACGCAGTGCAGAGGCTATTAAAGCATATAGTTACGCAGTGCAGAGGCTGTTAAAGCATATAGTTACGCAGTGCAGAGGCTGTTAAAGCATATAGTTACGCAGTGCAGAGGCTGTTAAAGTATATAGTTACGCAGTGCAGAGGCTATTAAAGCATATAGTTACGCAGTGCAGAGGCTGTTAAAGCATATAGTTACGCAGTGCAGAGGCTGTTAAAGCATATAGTTACGCAGTGCAGAGGCTATTAAAGCATATAGTTACGCAGTGCAGAGGCTGTTAAAGCATATAGTTACGCAGTGCAGAGGCTATTAAAGCATATAGTTCTCTCAAAGGAGGTCAAATTCCTTATTTTTAAAACCATAATCTGGCCATCCGGAAAGTACGGATGTGAAACACAAACGCTTACAGGAAGGAGTAAAACTGCGTTGCTGGCATGGGGTTGGATAGTCCTTAGACGATTTTTTGGTCCGATTAAAATTGGCGAACAAGCGGCCAAGAACGGAGAAGACGTGGAAGGAAAGGCTGGATGACGTGGAGGGATAATTGCGTGATATGGGTGTCCGTTGTTGGAAGAGAGTTGCAGCAAACAGGCATTGAAAAATGCTGGTGGCAGAGCTCTTGGTCCTTCATGGACTGTAGCGTCTTGGTATAGTTCCTTTGAACATTTTTGGTCGATGTTATCCTCAATTTTTAATTGGTTCTTTTTTTAATTGCATTTAGTAGTAAATTAAATGCTTGACTTATTATATGCAGACGTCCAGCACTTGTAACTAAGAGATATCTGGATTTCGGTGCAGACTTCATCTAAGCCACCTACAGTGTGCATCCTATGAGGGTATTCGAAAGCATTATTTTGTGGCGCGACACCATCCATAGCAGTCCTGGAAGAGGTATCGATGTCCGATTACTTCCGGGTCATTAAGGTCGACAGTCGAGCTAGTCGAAGTAATGATAGCTCGGGCTAGGGTCGATGTCGACAGCAAGGAGCAAAAACTATCTACTTCTTAGCAAAGGGCTGCTCCGTCACAAATGATCATTGCCCCAATTTACATGAAGGGCGTAATCCTTCAATTCCTTACAATATATATATATATATATATATATATATATATATATATATATATATATATATATATATATATATACAGGGTGGTACCCAAAGAAATCGCCATACTTGAGTGCGGTGTACACCGACTTAAGTGTATTTGCACCAAGGAGACACTTTTACCTACATTATTTCCCTAGATATAGGGAAATAATGTAACGTGTTCTGTCTATTTGCCAGTTTTTTGGTCATTTGTGTGTTATTTGTCGTTCACGCCAGATGAAAACTTTAATTTTGATAACATTTTCGAAATCAGCATCAAATTTTCTATAAGATCTCATGTACCTTGTGGAAAAATTTCTCAAACCAAATTTACAGGTGCCACGCAAACAAATAACTTATCTCGAAATAACGGGTTTTCATTTTTAATATTCGACGGATCGCACGAGCATTTTTTTGAAGCAGAAAAAAGTTGCGTTATTTCATTACCTCTCAAAAGGTTCAAGCACATCATAGATAATGACATGGCTAATTTGGTAGTTTGATTAATTTTTAATTCACCACAATTTACCCATGCAAAGCATCCTTTTTTCGCCTTCAACACTTACTAAAAAATTGGCCATGGTATTAAAATAAAACTTTTCTGAGAGTCTTATCTATCAAACCAAAAAATATGTTCGAGCGGTGCGTGGAAGATTAAAAATGAAAAAAAAAAAAAATTATCTCGTGATGTTATTTGTCAGGGTGGCTGCTGTGAATTTTGTTTGAGACATTATTGCACAAGGTATATGAATGAGATCTTATAGGAAATTAAATGGAGATTTCGAAAATGTGGTCAGAATTAACTTTTCCTGTGGCGTTAACGACAAATAGCGCAAATATGGCCAAAAACTAGCGTTTAGAAAAAAAATCGGAAACGCCTATAACTAGGGAAATAATGCAGTAAAAATTTCTCCCTTGTGGGATTCCACTACACTTTAGACAGCGTACTCACCCCCTATATATATATATAATTGTGTGTTTACATGAATATATGTTTGCTTAGGAAAGACTCAATAACGAGGGCGAAGGAGACGACACATTGTTAAATTGACCAATATGCATATATGTTTAAATTGATGAAATTTATGAAAGAGGCATTGTATGTCCTAATAAAGAAAGTCCGTCACGCAGGAGCTGCATAACTAAGCACTTTCCTCGGAATTTTTGTAGTGTAGACTACATTCCTGAATAATTTGCTGTAAATAACCTATATAAATAAAATAAAAACGTGAATAGTTCTGCTCATTTACATTTCTTATGAGAACTGTTCAATTATTAATTTTGTAAATAATTTGCTTCCACAGTTATGTTAATACGTGATTCTGTACTACTTAATAAATACACAAAAACTTCATTTTCCGTCTTTTGATCTGACGCAGGAACAGGTCACAGTCCCCCTTGTGGGAGATAGCGCTCCTCGCGGCGCCTTTGGGAACCTACGTCTGGCCGGCTAATTCTAATGAAACAGAATTTAAAGTAAACCCTCCTTTCCAATAGACCGATTTACTTAATTTTTACAACACTTCTTTCTCAAGAGATACCCATGACGTATACCGCGTTTCGTTACAATACAGCAGAAATTACGACCGGTATGAGTATATAAGTACTTTAGGTCCGGAGTAAACCCCCCCCCCCCCTCCAAACAACCCGATTTAGTTTATTTTTACAACCCACTTTTCTCTGCTGATTACCACCACGAATACCGAGTTTCGTTGAAATGTAACAAAAATTACGGCTGGTAGTGGCAAATTGGTAATGTGGGTCCGGAGTAAACCCCCCCTCTTGATAAACCGATTTAGATTATTTTTACAACGTATGTCTCTCTTTAGATCAACATAACGAATTCCGAGTTTCGTTGAAATATAACAAAAACCACGGCTGGCATGGTCAAATTAGTGTTTTGGGTCCGGGGTAAACCCCCCTCCCGGTGGAGCGATTTTAGTGGTTAACGAACTCATTCAATCGTTTGCTAATTGAACGCTATATACCACGTTTCGTGAAGAAAAAACAAAAACTCTGGCCGCTATCGTGTTAACAGACACACACACACACATATATATATAAATTTTAACGGGGGTCATTTTCGGTTTCTACTAGGTAAGATCGATGAAGATTTGAAGAAATTTTTCAAAAATTCCGTCATGAGTGCAACCTCAATAGCTACCTACGTATTTACTGATACGTTTGCATTTTTATTGAAAAATAAACAATAAAACCTCAAAGAGAAGTAATATATGATTTTAAGGGCTACAACAGGAAACTGATTGTATTCTTAGCGGAAATTACTCCATCCTGTTTCTTAACTTCTTGGAAACACTAAAACACTGTTTCTCATTTTCTTAGCTTGTACTACTAAAATTCTCATTTAACTGTTAAGTGCAATTTAAAAAAAAAAAAACAACTACAACAACCAATTAAAAAGTGAAGTAAACAGAGACAAAAACCCGTTTAAAAGAACAAAACTAACAATTTCGAAATTTTAAGCAATTATTTCTCCGATAGACATCGTCCCATCGATAAGTACATTGGGACCTTTTCTTTTAAAGGATATAGCAAGCTTTCGAATGGTCACCTTCCTTTTACCACGATTTCCCAGCCGTTTTCGAGACATATTTAATAATACTTACTTACCTCCAAACACATACAAAATGAAAACATCTTAGATTAGATGAATTTCGAACGCCTGGAACAAGTTTCAACTGAAAATTAGTTAGGAAAAACAGGTTACAGATACCGCTTTAAAATTGTTTTCATTCGTCTTCATACGTTAAGCAACTTATAAAAGTCCGTCACGCAGGAGCTGCATAACTAAGCACTTTCCTCAGAATTTGGGTAGTGTAGACTGCTTTCCAGAACAATTTGCTTAAAATATCCTACATAAATAAAATAAAAACATGAATAGTTCTCTTTTAATTTCGTAATGAGTAACTGATAAATTATTAATTTGCTTCCAGAGTTATGTTTACACATGGTACCTACTACACTACGTAATAAATACAAAAAACCTCGTATTATCGTATTTTGATCTAACGCAGGAACCGGATACAGTCCCTCCAGCGCTCCTTGCGGCGCCTTTGTGAACCTATATCTGGCTGGCTTTTCTATTGAAATATATTACAAAGTAAACCCCCCTTTCCGATTGACCGATTCAGCTCATTTTTACAACTCTTCTTTCTCATGAGTTACCCACGACGTATACCGCGTTTCGTTACAATACAGCAGAAATTACGACCAGTATGAGTATATTAGGAATTTGGGTCCGGAGTAAACCCCCCCCCTCCTAATGAACCGATTTAGTTTATTTTTACAACACATATTTACCTGTAGATTACCACTACGAGTACCGAGTTTCGTCGAAATATACCAAAAATCACGGTTGGTAGTGGCGAATTGGTATTGTGGGTCTGGAGTAAACCCCCCCCCCTCCTAATGAACCGATTTAGTTTATTTTTACAACACATATTTACCTGTAGATTACCACTATGAATACCGAGTTTCGTCGAAATATACCTAAAATCACGGCTGGTAGTGGCGAATTGGTATTGTCGGTCCGGAGTAAACCCCCCCTCCTCATGAACCGATTTAGTTCATTTTTATATCTCACTTTTCTCTCTATATTACCACTACGAATACCAAGTTTTGTTGAAATATAACAAATATTACGGCTGAAATGGTCAAATTAGTGTTTTGGGTTCGGGGTAAACCCCCCCTTCCGGTGGACCGATTTTGGTGGTTAACGAACTCGTTCAATCGTTTGCTAATTGAATGCTATACACCAAGTTTCAGGACGAAAAAACAAAAACTCTGGCCGCTATCGTGTTAACAGACACACATATATATATATATATATATATATATATATATATATATATATATATATATATATGCATATATATATATATATATAGATACATATAAATTTTAACGGGGGTCATTTTCGGTGTCTACTAGGTAGGATCGATAAAGATTTGAAGAAATTTTTCAAAAATTCCGTCATGAGTCCAACCTCAATAGCTACTTTCCTTCGGAGGAAAGTGCTAAAACGAGTACCTGCAAGCCTGAAATCGAAAACGTATATATATATTATACAAATTTGAACCACCATTATGTTCGTGATCTATGGGATATGAAACTTCACATTTTCCAGTCGGCACTTCCAGATTGCGTCATGAGGCCAAACTTATAAGCGGCTTTCCTCTGAATGGAGGGAGGGAGAAACCGCGCTAAAAAAAAAAAAATTAAAATCGGCTGCTCGATTTTACTTGCTATTCGAGCTATAAAAGGCGGTAAACTATCGATTACCCGTTCCCATAAATGTATAAATAATTATTCATCTATAAATGGTGCCCCAAATGAATGAGCAATAGGAACAGGTTTGTTTGTTAGCACCAATGTACATATGCAATCTTTCCGTCGCCATACTTTAGAAAGTGCTGGTAACAAAGATGACGTCTGTTAAACAGGTGGACTAATTGACATTATTGCGGTACCAACAAACAAAACTCTTTGAGTTGCTGCTTCATTTGATGTGTAATTTGTAACTATAAGTTTAACGTAAGAAGTATTATTTTTTTTTTCAATCTTTATCGCCCACTATAATTAACTAAGAATTTTAGGACGGGTTATCTATAAGTCACCACCCATTTCTAGCCAGGATAGGGCTAATGTCTTTCCTTTTTCCAGAGAAAAGCCACCACCCCTAGTGGGAATCGAACCTACGACACTTGGCACGGAGTGTTCACTGCTCACGCCTTACCCCTCACGGCCACCGGGCCTCCTAATAATAATTATTATAAACCAAAACGCCTATATTAATTTTAAAACGACCAGTATTGTGGTGGTCGTCATATTTCGAAATTAATCACCCTTTACAGGCCAAAGGTATTAAATTCACACAGCCCTTTATGTTCCCTTAAGGTCATTTGGCAAAGGGACACGTGAATATCATCACGTGTCTGGAACACGGGGAAAATGTCGTCCATGTGAAGATGTCAAGACGAAAGGGTGCTTTTCACGGATCTTGAGCATTTTAAGAACCTTTCACCCGGAAATACTCTTCAGGATTAGCGAATAACGATAAGGATCAATCAATTTCCGGAACGATGGCTCTTGGGTGGTTTATTTTAGCCAGACGTCCTCGAAAAAAGTTCTTACTCCGCAAAAAGTTATGGAAGATCCGCAATCCGGAAGTCCAGAACCCATAGATCATGAAAATAGCGGTGGTTGAAATTTGTAGTTCTACGTACATAAATGTATATATATCAGTGCCGTACCAGCCCACCAGGTAACAAGATACTGTAGAGATATCTGATTCTTGATCATATGGCTCACTAGGGATATAGTGCGGTCAGAATAATACTTCGGCCGTCTTATTTTCCTCTTTGCAAGTATGCATTAATAAATTAATTAAAGGCTGGGTGGGTATGGGGATGGTCTGGGGCTCTAAATCTAACCTTAGAATGAGAACGCTAGAAGACAAAATGCTTACTGCATAAAGAAGTTTTGAACTCAGGTCCTCCATTACGTCATTACGAACATTAGTGGAGTGCTCTGCCATTCAGCTTACCTCGCAACCTCGCTCATATATATATATATATATATATATATATATATATATATATATATATATATATATATATATACACAAACACACACGAGTCTCCACCAACAGGTATGACAATATATATATATATATATATATGTTGGGGCGCGGGCTTTAAGACTTAGGGTACAAAGTACGTCGTACCCCCACCTCCCTAATATATCAGCGCAGTTCGTTTCCAGATCTAGAGTAGATCACATCTCATTCTTATAGCTCGGGACTGCCCCCTCAATTCCCATTACGTTCCGGCCTCTCTTCTCTCTTTACTTTCCAGGAGCTGCGAACAGGGCCCTGTTTCTTCAGCAGCTGGCAACGTAATGGTAAGTTTAATTGTTTTTTCTCATACTCTGAACCCATCCCTCAAACCACGTGCTGAGGATTAATTTTTCAATCCCCAGCGCGTACATTTTTGGTCCTCCGGGCCGCGGATTGCGTAAGTAATCCGTGGAGATTTAACCACGACTAATCCGAATCGCGGAATACATATTAGTTCCCCATTTTATAGAATTAGAATTTTTATTCGTCCAACTTCAAGATGTCGAAGCGAGACCCCATTAAACAACTAGCTATTTTAAAGGAAAGGCGCGAGGCCATGTTCGCAATGGCATCCAATTACTTAAAAAGGGCTACAAATTTAGAAAAGGAAAATTTTCGCGATTTCGCCCCTACGTATATCAAATTGGATCAAATGGAAAATAATTTCTATAGAATACAGGATACGATTATGGAAATTAACGCGGAAGTTTCTATAGAAACTGAGAAATTGGAAGTTCAGAATGTTTGCGTAGCCTTCGATGACGTCATACATTCCATACGCAGTACATATCTTAGGCTGGACAGGCTGTATCCCGAAGCTCCGACAGGCGCGTGCCTGCAGGAGAAGCCTATTCTTCAAACCAAATCCTTTCTCCCTAGGATAGAAATTCCACGTTTTTCGGGGAAAATCGAAGATTGGACTACCTTCATATCACTCTTTAACAGTATAGTCGATACCGACGAATGCCTGACGCAAGTTCAAAAATTTCAGTATTTGAGGTCGGTACTCGAAGGAGAGCCTCTATCTCTTATATCAAATTTCCAACTTACAACCGAAAATTACGCTTTAGCATTGCAGGTGCTTAAAGATCGATATCAGTCAAACAGACGTCTGGCCGCATATTATATAAATCAAATTTTGTTTTTTTCTCCCATTACGACATCTAACCATAATTATCTGCAGAAATTCATTAGCGTACATTCCAATTCTGTAAATGCACTGAAAGTGCTTGATATAGCAAATTTAGAAGATGTTCTTCTTTTTCATTTGGCCTATAGGAACTTAGATCGTTCCACTCAGATTGCATTCGAAAATCATTTCAAATCAGTAGATGTTCCAACTTTTAAAAATTTACTTGATTTTGTAATAGAACGTGCTAGATCATCTGAGATAATGCAAGATCTCGGAATAAAAGGTAGAATTACTCAGAGTAAACAAGTTAATACTTTCCTAACTAATTCGAATAAAATAGAACGAGAAGATCCCAGCTGTCCCATTTGTAAACATTCTCATAAGATAACATCGTGTCCTCAGTTAATTAATTGTCAACTCAATAAAAAATATGAAATTTTAAAACGCTTAAAACGATGTTTTAACTGTCTTGGTGCACATATGAAAAATCAATGCAAATCGAAAAATGTTTGTAGATCGTGTAGTAGATCCCATCACACCTTATTACACCCTTCTAATTCTTATCCAACTTGTAATAATAATCCAAATCCTAATTTAAATTCTTGTGATCCTAATTCCAACGATGCGATAACTCCCACTTTTATCACTAATGAAGAGCCTAGAAATAATTCCGTTACTTTATCTTGTCATTCTGCTAATTCCATAACGGTACTTCTTGGAACTGTGAAAATGTTTATAAGAGATTCAAGTGGCCGTCAACAACCGATTCGAGGAATATTAGATTCTGGATCTCAAATTTCAGCTATATCTCTCGGAGCTGTCAAGCGTCTAGGATTCAAAAAATTCAAAAATTCTATCTCGCTTTCTGGGATATCCAATGTTGCTACACCCACATATGGAGCTGTAGATTGTATCTTGTCTCCCCGTGACAACTCTAAAAGAGAATTTAAAACACAATCTGTTATCTTATCAACCATTTCTAACGACCTACCGCAACAAAGTCTACCGGGAGAGGTAATAAACAAATTTAAAAATTTAAAATTAGCCGATGATAAATTTTTTGAAAGTTCTCCAGTAGAATTCATAATTGGAAATGATTTATATCCATTCATTCTAGAAAACGAGCCTATTACAATAATTAAGGGTAACCCTTCAGCAATAAACACTGTTTTTGGTTGGGTTATCGGTGGTAATGTTATCAATCCAGAAAATAAAAACCCAAATAAAGATTCTGCTATATGTTCCTTGATGGCTATAACTCCTTCTTTGGATTCTTTAGTTTCCAAATTCTGGGAAACTGAAGAAGTGAGTGCATCCATTCCTATAAACCCTGAAGATGAATTCGTTGAAAATCATTTTGTGACCACTCATTCCAGAGACACTTCTGGTCGCTATGTGGTGTCATTGCCTTTCAAACCTAATGCTCCAATTTTGAGCGATAATCGCAACCAAGCGCTAAAATATTTTTTAAATTTAGAAAGGCGCCTTTCTCGAACTCCTGAGATTATGTTTGACTATAATAAATTTCTAAACGAATATTTAGAATTGGGTCACATGGAAATAGCCAATTCCTCTTTTAGTTACATATTACCTCATCATTGTGTGCTTAACGAATTTAGTTCTTCTACAAAAATAGCGAGTTTCCCACCAGCAAATTGGTCGCACGTTTCGACTGACCGGAACCCCGCCGATATAGCCACTCGAGACTGCTCTCCGGAGCATTTTTCAGAAAACTCTTTGTGGTGGAGAGGTCCCTCTTTTTTGAGAAAAAATCCGAGCAAATGGCCGTGCAAGCGGGTCGTCAGTCCTGAGGAAGAAATACCAGAGCTGAAACCGCTTAAAGTATTATCATCCGCCTCTGTTCCATCACCTTACCTAATCGAGTTCATAAATAAGTTTTCTTCTTGGCTTCGTTTGAAATATGTTCTAGCATATGTTTTGAGATTTGTTCACAACATTAGATCAAGTAACACGCGTCATAAGGGCGCTCTTTCTGTCCAAGAGTTAACGTTAGCAGAAGACCTGATAATATCGTTGGTGCAGAAAGATAGTTTCCCATTTTTATTTGTTTCTAATTCAACTGTTCCTTCCAATATAGCATCCCTGTCCCCATATCTCGATAAAAAGGGACTTATAAGAGTTGGTGGCCGCTTGAGGTACTCAAACTTAAGTGAGTCCGCTAAGCATCCTATTCTTTTGCCTAAAAAATCAAGAATATCTGAACTCCTCTGCGACTATTATCATTTAGTTTCCTTGCACTCAGGACCTAGGACTACTCAAAGTTTGATCCAGCGATATTATTGGATAATTTCTCTTCGCGATCTAGTGCGCAAGCGCATCCACAAGTGCCTTACATGCCACAAGTTAAGAGCCTCAGTTATGCCGCAAGTTATGTCCAATCTGCCTTATCCAAGAGTCAATGTCTCAAAGCCTTTCGGTCAGTGCGTTGACCGCCACCCGGGCTTTGTGACCAGTGCCTTTGACGTGCCGACTGACCTCATTTAGAGAATACTGCTATGTTTTGTTCAAATGTGGAATCAACTAGTTTAATAGAAGCGAAAGAAAATAGTGTTTTTAACAGTAACGACAAAGAATATTATCACAAAATGTCCAAATTAATCAGTAAAAGTGACAACGATAAGAAGAAATCGTGGTATGAACTGTGGGAACAAAGAAACTCCAACAAAAACTGTTTTCCCAGACACCTGATTGTGAGAATGCAGGAACCAGGTAAAACCTTTAATAATATCAACCCTTTTATAGTAAACAAATGGATTTGCTCGTATTCCAAAGAAATTAAAGTCAAAATACTGCGAAAAAAAGGCTTACTTGCCATAGAATGCCCGAGTGACCCGGTCGCTTCTAACCTACTAAAGACTGACACGTTCAATGGAATGAAAATAAGCGTTGAGCCTCATCGAACTTTGAATTACTCCAAAGGAGTCTTCCATTGTCGTGAGATCAAGGACCTGTCTGATTTCGAGATTTTAAACGAATTGACGGGTCAAGGAGTTAAAGAAATTAAAAGAATTGGCAAAACAACTAATTCGCCTCTTTTTCTAGCCACTTTTGATTCTCCCGACTTACCAAGTCGTATATTTATTGGCTATTTATCCATTTCACTTCGGCAATATATCCCTTCTCCATTAATATGCTACACATGTGGCTTATTGGGCCATCACAAGTCTTCTTGCACGAAAGAGCCCGTGTGTAGGACTTGTAGTGAGGCAAAACATGAAGGCTCGTGTGTTAGAGTAAAATGTTGTTTGTGCGGAGAGGGCCATATCACTTCAGCTAGAACCTGTCCTATCTACGCTGAAGAGTACGAAGTAAAAAAGCGAATGGTTTTAGAGAAAATAAATTACTTTGAAGCTAAAAATGCACAGCTCAAATTAAAACAAACATCTTACGCATCAAGAATAGCCGTAAGAAACGAAGAGCCGTCTACCGCTACACTTCTAGGGCTAATGGAAAGAATGTTGAAACGAATGGAAGTGATGGAAAGCATTCTTCTCAAAAATCACATAACTGTACCGACTTCAGATGTAGGATCTCCAACCCTTCTAGCTCGACAAGCAGCAGCTCCGAAAGCAGCAGCTCTGAAAGCAGCAGCTCCGAAAGTAGCAGCTCCGAAATCAGCAGCTCCGAAAACAGCAGCGCCGAAAGCAGCAAGTCCGGTCGAAGAAACAACACATCCAAAATCGAACACCCCGCTAGTTGGAAAAAGTGAAGGAGTTAAATTAATCAGCCGTAACACGAGGAAAAATGATAGCGACGATTGCAGCTCATCCCAAGACGAGGAGCCAATAGAAAACGAAGTATCTGGCAATTCCAAAAACCGAAAAACAGCCTCTAAGGATATTGAAAATTCTACAACTGGAAGAAAGAGACGAGGAAAGCATACTTAATTTATTTATTTATTTTATTTTATTTTTTCTCTCTCTTTTTTTTTATTATAGTTATCTTAATTGCCTATTACTAAGTAATATTTTATTTTCTATTTTATCTTGCTTTTATAAATCTTAATTGAAATCCATGAATATTTCAGATAACCTGTCAATGTCTATATTACAATGGAATATAAATGGTGTTCATAGGCATATAGGTGATCTAAAGGTCTTGATGAGTAATAGAAAGCCCAAAATTGTTGCGATTCAGGAGAGCCACTTAACTCAGGGTAAGGAATTCAGTCTTCACAGATATTCTGTCCATAGAAGAGATTATTCCTTGGGTGGTAGATCATGTGGAGGGGTAGCTATATTTGTTAATGATAACATATATAGCAATCCCATACAGCTGAGGACTGCACTTCAAGCGGTTGCAGTATCAGTACACCTCCCCTTTAGGGTTACAGTATGTTCCATTTATTTTCCTCCAAGTGAACGACTAGACGTAAATGAAATACGTGACTTACTTACCCAACTCCCCCCACCTTTGCTCTTATTAGGAGACGTTAACGCTTTAAGTTTAATGTGGAACTCTTCATTGACTAATAGCAAAGGCCAACTATTAACAAATATTTTCGAGAATTTCGATCTAATCCCCTTAAACACTAACCTACTGACACACTTATGCCCAAGGACAGGTACTATGACAAACATAGACATTTCATTATGCTCCCCTTCTCTTTTTTCACGATTTTCATGGACAGTTGATGAGGACTCTCATGGAAGCGACCACTTTCCCATTCACATAACACTAAATACTCCAGCCCCACTGTTTCAAACTAACACGAGATACAATACCAAAAAGGCTAATTGGACACTTTACAAAGAACATATTGACCAGCAACTTAACTATGCACAGCCCCAAAACATTGACGAACTAACCTTAATAATAAAACAGGCAGCGGACAGTACTATTCCCAAGACAGCTAACAATTACAAGAAATCGCCAGTTCCTTGGTGGAATGATGAGTGCAGAACAGCTGTAAATGATAGGAAACGAGCGTTGCGTTTTTTCCGCAGGAATCCTTCACATGACAACCTGCAAAATTATAAAATGAAAAAAGCAAAAGCCCAGTGGGTTATTAGGAGAAGTAAAAAGGAATGTTGGGTAGAATTTGTATCTGGCATCAATCGACACACTACACCACATGAAATTTGGAACAAAATTAATCAAATTTTACATAAAAAATACCGTGCCCCTGTTACGGGACTCGGGCATAATAACTCTATTATCACAGACGATTTCAGCATCAGCAATATTTTAGGCCAACAATTCAGTTCTGTATCAAATAATAACCACTACTCCGAACAATTTCTACAACACAAATTACTTACAGAAACCATTCCCATCACTTACATTACTCAATATAACCATCCGTTAAACGATCCTTTTACATTACCCGAACTCAAACTAATTTTATCAACCTTACGCTTGACAGCCCCAGGACCGGACGAAATCACTTACAACATGCTGCAAAATCTACCCGATCTCGGCCTACTTACTCTTCTTAACCTACTGAATAAGGTTTATACAAATGGCATTTATCCTCACTCTTGGAATGATGCTATAGTAATTCCGATTCTAAAGCCAGGAAAAGATAAGAACGCTCCATCTAGCTACAGACCTATCTCTTTAACAAGCTCCATTTGCAAAATAGCAGAAAAAATTATTAATAAAAGATTGCTCTGGTTTTTAGAACATGGAGGTTACCTCTCTCCTCACCAGTGTGGGTTTCGCCCAGGACATTCTACAATGCATCACATTGCATCTATGGAGAATACTGTTCTTAATGCATTCTTGAAAAAAAAATCAATTTTAGCAGTATCCCTTGACATAGAAAAAGCATACGACACCGTATGGAGGCGGCTTATTTTCTCCCAGCTTTTGGAGTGGGGAGTTCAAGGAAATATCCTTAAATTTCTTGAAAATTATCTTTCCCAAAGATCATTCAGAGTGAGAATAAATGCTACATTGTCTGATAGATTCTTGCAGGAAAATGGAGTGCCCCAAGGAGGTGTCTTGAGCACCACGCTGTTCAACATTGCTGTTAATTCTGTAACGAAATTTATCCCCAAGGAAGTATCTCACTGTCTGTATGCTGATGACCTCATCATATATCATGCTTACTCAAGTCTTACTTCTGCTCAGTTTCACATACAGCACGCTCTAAAAGAGTTAGAAAAGTGGTCCCTTACCACTGGCTTCAAATTCTCAGTTGATAAAACTAAATTTATTAATTTTTCTAGGAAAAGAGAAACCCAATCTCCACTATTAATGTTAAATAACCTGTCCATAAAGAGCACAGAAAACCTTAAGATTTTAGGTCTTAATTTCGATAAAAAACTTACATGGTTGCCCCATATAAAAGAACTTGTCAATAAGTGCAAAAAATCATTGAACTTATTGAGGATTCTTAGCAATACTACATGGGGAGCTGACAGATGTATGATGCTTACCTTTTATCGCTCCTACACCAGGTCTCTTTTGGATTATGGGTGTATTGCATATTCATCTGCCAGTTCAAATCTGCTAAAGCTTTTGAATAGCATTCACCACACAGCTCTCCGAATCGCAACTGGCGCTTTTAGAACAAGTCCTGTTGATAGCCTCTGTGTAGAAGCAGGAGAGCCGCCATTGGAGTATAGGCGATGGTTCATCGGAATGAAATTTCTGCTAAAATGCAAAGCATTAGGTATGCCTTGCGTAAATGATTTTATGGAAAATAACTTACTGAACGAATATTTACAAAAAAACTCTAAACACAAACCCCTAATTATACGCCACTTGAAAAACCCTTGTGATTCCACCTTATTACAACATCCAACATACACTAACACCATTCTACAGTTTCCTCCTTGGAGAGTCGATAACTTAAAAATTAATCTTTCATTAACAAAATTTGCCAAAAACAATCCACTATCTTCCAAATGTTACCAGACGTTCTTTAAAGCTATTATTAAAGATAACCCAACTTCCATGTACATTTTCACAGACGGATCTAAAACCGACTCCGGGGCAGCCTCAGCAGCACTTGTCGATGCCAACACTTACGGACTTAGATTACATGACATATCTAGCATATATTCTGCTGAGTTACAAGCAATAAACCTAGGCCTTTCTAAAATAGAAAACACGACAGACAATCTTTCAATATTGTTATTTACAGACTCATTAAGTTCTCTACTCTCCCTGGAGGATATTTACAGTACACACCCAATAATTACACTCATCTACACTAATATTCACCGATTACATAACCACAACATTACACTCGTGTGGCTACCTGGACATGAAAACATTGACCAAAGCACATCAGTAGACAGTCACGCTAAATTAATGACAACAAAACCAGAAATAGACAATGACCTATTGACTTCACAAGACTTGTTTACAACTGCACACACGCATTCTATGGACGACTGGCAACAGAAATGGACAAGGACTGAAAACAAACTGCGTGAAGTAAAACTCTCAGTAAAAGCCTGGCCTCTTAAAAATAATAACCTTTCAAGAAGAGAACAAGTTGTACTGACACGTCTAAGGATTGGTCATTCCCTTCTTACGCACTCCTACTTAATGGAGAGGAAAGAAAGGCCAATATGTCCAGAGTGTAATGAACAGTTGACTATAAAACACATACTGACAGACTGCAGGAAACTAGAGAACTTACTCATCCCACATCACTTACACGACTTACTAACTGAAGGTAGTCCATATATCAACACAGTACTCCAACATCTTAAACGAATTAAAATATTTTCCAGAATATAACCACATACTGACGTAAATGTTTTTTTTTTTTTTTTTTTTTTTTTTTTTTTTTTTTTTTTTTTTTTTTAAGGAACTAAATCCTTGATTAGTATTGCTTCCCGTCTCATCCTTAAGTTATATTTGTAATATGTTGTTAACATGTAGTTAATCTGTATTGAGTTAATTAATTGTTTTATTTGATATTTAGCTAATAATTTAAACTATGTGAAGTATATGATAATAAGTGTATGTACTGTGATAATAAGTATACGATGTATTAGTGTTATAACGTCAATATTGCCATTGTATATATGTTATAGTTATATTGGGTGAGTCGCCTTTGTTGCGAGAGCTCATGAATAAATAAATAATCAAAAAAAAATAATCAAAGCCTTTCACAAGCACCGGGGTGGATTTCGCTGGCCCATTTCTCATTAAGGAAAGCAGCAGGAAAAATGCTGCTGCTAAGAAATGCTATTTATGTCTTTTCGTTTGCTTCAGTACTAAGGCTGTCCATCTGGAAGTTGTTTCCTCTCTGTCAACCCAAGCATTTATCGCTACTCTAGACAGATTTGTTGCGAGACGAGGTCTCCCCCACGACATTTATTCAGACTGTGGACGTAATTTTGTTGGTTTTTCTCGACACCTGAAAGAGGTTTATGATCAGATGAAGGCCTCCTCTCCTGAAATTAGCGCATTTCTCGCATCCCGCAGCATAAGATGGCATTTTAATCCTCCTTATGCACCTCATTTTGGTGGCCTTCATGAAGCTGGCATAAAATCTGCCAAACTCCTTTTGGTACGAATGCTTGGCCGGAATCCTGCTCTAAGTTACGAGGAACTCACTACTCTAGTTGCGCGCATTGAAGCCGTCTTAAATAGTCGTCCACTCTATCTCTCTTGCCCTCTTGATGATCCTGATCTTCTAACCCCTGGTCATTTCTTGGTGGGCGGCCCTCTGCTAGCCGTTCCAGAACCTCTAGAAGAAAGTACCTCATATGCATCACGTTGGACAAGGGTCAAGTCGTTATATGCGTCCTATTGGAGACGCTGGACTTCTGAGTATTTAAACACACTCATGCAAAAACAGAAGTGGACAAAGTGCTCCGAGAACCTTGCCGTAGGCGACATCGTTTTCCTCAAGGAAAATTCTTTACCACCCCTCGCATGGCCTATTGGCCGGGTTGAAGCCGTACATGCAGGACGTGACGGCGTGGTGCGTGTGGTGTCAATCCGCACAACCCATGGCACTTATGTCAGGCCAGTAACAAAACTACTGTTGCTGCCACATTAATTGTTTGTTTTTTCTCTCTCTTTCTCTCGCAAGAAGCATTCATTTATTTTTCTATTATTTCACAAGTGTTTTGTTGTCTCTCTTTCTTATCGCCAAGCGAGGCTTTATTATAATTTGCCAAAGGATTCATCCCTCCTTAGTCCTCATCCTCTCCGTGGGCTTCCCGCGAAGAAGTCTTCCATGACAGCCCCCTTGGAAGTGAAGAACTTGCGTTTCCTTTATTCCTACTTCTCTCTCTCTCATACCTTTTCGTGATGAACCTTTGGAAGATAACCACATATTTATTATTATAATTTATTTTCTTCTTTCTCAAGATTTCTTATTTCTCTTTTTAAGAAACTATCGTTTCTTGGTGGGCGGTATGTTGGGGCGCGGGCTTTAAGACTTAGGGTACAAAGTACGTCGTACCCCCACCTCCCTAATATATCAGCGCAGTTCGTTTCCAGATCTAGAGTAGATCACATCTCATTCTTATAGCTCGGGACTGCCCCCTCAATTCCCATTACGTTCCGGCCTCTCTTCTCTCTTTACTTTCCAGGAGCTGCGAACAGGGCCCTGTTTCTTCAGCAGCTGGCAACGTAATGGTAAGTTTAATTGTTTTTTCTCATACTCTGAACCCATCCCTCAAACCACGTGCTGAGGATTAATTTTTCAATCCCCAGCGCGTACATATATATATATATATATATATATATATATATATATATATATATATATATATATATATATGAGGGCGAGGTTAACTCAGTGATAGAGCACAAGACTCATATGCTGGAGGACCTGAGTTAAAATCCCGCGAGAGTTTTGGGAAGTTCGTATATTTTCCATAATATCTCGAAAACGGTTGGGAAATCGTGGTAAGTGGAAGGTGACCTTTCCAAAACTTACTAAATTCTCTGCAAAAGAAGATCTGATGATATTTTTGATTAGGCGTTGTCAATTGGAGAAATGAGTGCTAAAACGTCAAACGTGTTTGGTTTGTTGTTTTGAACGGGTGTGTGTCTTTGTTTAACTCACTTTTAATTGGCAGTTGTTGTTGTTTTAAATTACATTCATCTGTAAAATTGGTATTATAATACAAGAAGACAAAAAAATGCGAAATAGTTAATGTACTATCCTAGAGCGAACCCTGACAAGGCCATGTGATTTATGTTCCGTGTTAGGTAGTGGGGTAGGTACCCTTGTCAACCGAGACGGATTGATGCCATAAAAATATTTCTTGAAAGGTCTAACCAACTTTTTCTATTTCAAGCTTTCCAAATGACACTACGGATAAGAACATAACCGCGCTAAGATGTCGCAGTTCCTGCGAGTCAAACTTTTAATCTGCTAGACCCTCCGTTCATGGTTTAAATTCGGCCTTCCGGTAGAATTACCATGTTTGATTATTTTCCCCATAGCTTGTTATATTATTTTAAGATATCAAGATTTAAGCCGTTCCTTTGGAATTTGAATTCATGAGTATTTATTTTAAAAAGAATGGTATAAACGATAATAATGGCCAATCTCCATTTATATTGTTTTTTAAGTGTTGTTATCTCTTGGAGAAATTGATGCTCTCTGGAGTGTGAGGGATTACGAAAAGGGATATTGTTCACGAACGGGTCGCACAAACGGAAATCCAAGGATTAAAATTCCATTTGCTTTATTCCGCGCATTTCGACAAATCCCGAAATCCTCTTCGGGTTTCGTCTGGAATTGATTCGCTATCGTTTATGTATTCCATAATGCAAGAATTGTCAATGAATTGCGATTTAATCGTTCTTAGCAATTTGTATTACTCATTGTCCAGATAACGCAATTCGGAAGTAGTCCACGTTTCAGAATGCACAGAAAGTAACAATTATGTTAGTTGAATTGTCTATGTGTATTATGAATATATATATATATATATATATATATATATATATATATATATAGTATTATTACATATGTTTAAAGCCTTTTGTTACACCAAGCAAAGAATCACTCTTTGTTAGCCGGGTTCCTCTCTCCCTACATTGGCAGAAAGCCTGCTTATGAGATTGGCCTCATGACGCAATCCAGAAGTGAACATTTACCGTTTCAGAACCCATAGATGAAGAAAGTAATGGTTTATATTTCTAATATATGCACAAAAAACATTGTTTGTTCAGTCTAGCTGGCTCAAAAATGGACCAATTTTAATGAGATTTGGTTCAAAAATATTTTGTGTGATTTGAAAGGTCGAGTTTGTTAACCGGCGAAGAAAAAAAATCGTAGCGCTTACATTTGTGCGTTTATAAGATTGTAGGTACACTTTTTATAGGATGTCAAACGAAGAAAAACGAATAAATTCACTATTAAAGCTATATGTGAAACGTTGAAACAACCTATTTTTCTAACTAATTTTCCGTTTGGGTATTCAGAAACGATAGATTCTGATGAAAATGATTCCAGACGTTTATCTGGAATTAATTTTATATTTTCACGATAGATGAAAACGTACCAATAACTTCTCCAATTCCTTTACTAATGTAACTCGAGCTGAGAACGGAAACGAGCTAAGAAAATGTGATTAACAGACATGAGTAGTTTTGAAATGTTCGTATATTTTTTTAATATCTCGAAAACGGTTGGGAGTTCGTGGTTTGAAGAAAGTAAGTTAAAAAGTTCTAGTAACAGACTTCTTACATCAGAAACTACCTGCTGAGTATACCATTATCTATAGTGTGAGACATATTAGCTGTCACATGGCTGCGGACGGTTAGGGGAAGGTGGGGGCGCATCTAGCCATTGACGGCCTGCTGGGTTGCCACTCCTGCTCTCTTATTCCCGCGCCTTAGGCAGAGCGGGGACTAGGAGGGTTGTAGAACTGGCAACGACGAGCCCCTTCTACGCTTTCTCCAAGAGGCAAGTTATACCTCTCACACTATAGGCCTCTTCTACATAGTCGCTGCTCCCTACATCCGGAACTACGCAGTCATAATTCTGCATGCGCTTCATACATACCTAATGATGCATCATAAGTGTTCATATACTCGGAAGTCATAAACTGGTTGACAAGTGCAGACTTCCCCACTCCTGAATCTCCAAGAAGAACAACCCTGTATTTGGCTATGTCCATAGTCTCCGTGCTGATGTTTGTGGTCTGAGAACAACAGCTTCCTTGCCATGGCGAAAGAGGGCTCACCCTGCAATAAGGAATATATATACCAAAATTTATATTATATAATATTATGATACATCAATGTATTAATATATCATAATTATATAATAAACATACTTACAAACTATAGAGAAAGGGAAGACATGGAAATACATGATTTGCTTAAACAGGACAGTTGAAGAAATTGGTAACATTCTAAAATATTTAAAAATTAAAAATAAGTAGCAACTATTTTAAAACGTTTCCTTATAATTTTTGTATACATTTTTCTTTACCTTAATTATTATTATATATTTTTTTATTTGACTTAGACAACTTTTTTTATGTTAAATTACTGTTGTTTTTTTTTTTACTAATTTAATAATGTTAAATAATAATATAAATCTGTTTATAATTTCTCCTTTTGTTTACCTAGTTTATAGCTTTCATTGTTGAACATAGACATAAAGAGTAAATCACCTTGCCGAGTACATTCAATAAAGAAAATAACACAGGTCAACATTTGATAAAAAATAAAAAAACACTCGGAGCGGTATGGTCCTTATGGGGTTTTTGGAGTCGCTGATTAGGATGAGCGGGTTGATTAACCTTCATCACATCAGATTAAAGGACATTTGAAGCCTTCAAATGACCCAAATGAAGGTCATTTGAAGCCTTCAAATTCATGGCTAAATAGAAAAAAAAAACATGCCTCCCAGAAAATGATTTTTTTTTAAAGATGTTTTCTTCTCTTTTTGACCCTGAAAAAATAACTTTTAGGAAAAGGGGTAAGGTCAAACAAACTACGGATTCGTACTCAGGGACCTTAAAAACATACGCATGATTTTTTTCAGGTATAACCCCGTTTTCTTCAGCTAAATGATTCAGCACGTTCCTGTATTCAACCACAATCATGGACCTAACGAGGTGGCCTCGAGTGATGCCATCCATATATATATATATATATATATATATATATATATATATATATATATATATATATATTTCACTTATGATTTATATAAATAATGAAATTTATATATATATATATATATATATATATATATATATATATATATATATATGTATATATTTATATAAATTTATTTATTTATATAAATAATAACTGAAATATATGCTCTTGTCATAAACATGCTGAGATTCAAAGATTCAAGTGGAAACTAAGAAAAAAAAGAAAAGAGGAATGGAGATTTAACAGCAAAGGGACTCTGGAGTGGATGGTACTAGAGAGGCCAGCGAGGTACAAGTGGCTGTTAGCCTCCCCCACTTCTAGCCAATAGAGGCGTAAGCTTAACGAACGTGACGTCAGCAAAACCCTCACTCTCCTATAGAAAGATATAGGTCTCGATCAAAACGTGCAATCTCCATTGTTTGCTATCGTATTTGCTTCAATCTTATATCGCCCTTATGTGCAGAGTATAAATATTTTTAATGGATTATTAAATTGGCGGATTCTTCCAATAAATAATGAATTTGCTCAGTAGAGTTAGACACAAATTTTCAAGTGGAAATTAATAAAATATGTAAAAACCAAGAGAAAAAGCTTTTTTCTAAAAACATTTAAAAAATATTTCTGGCCAATTAGAATGCAAAAAATAGCCTCTTTCATAATATTAACAAGATAAAAACGAAATCCCGGGAACAAACCTCTAAAGGTCCTTAATACAATATATACACAAATAGGTTGGGGTTTCGTTGCATATTAATTATATTAGGTTGATGCAAGAATGATGCAGGTTTTTATATGACCAACCCCCCGTCCTAATGAACCGATTTAGTTTACTTTTACAACACGTTTTTTTTATTTAGATGTCCACAACGAATGCCGAGTTTCGTTGCAATACAACAAAATTTACAGCCGGTATGAGAGAATAAAAACTTTGGGTCTGAAGGACCCCCTCTCAGAAAGGTCCAATTATGCAGGTTAACGAACTCATACAGTCATTTACTAGGGGAATGTTATATACGAATTTTCGTGTCGAAAACTCTGGCATGTATCGTGTTCTCACACAGTCATATATATATATATATATATATATATATATATATATATATATATATATATAGGTATAAACATTTTAATGGGGGCCATTTTCGGTGTCTAAAAGGTAGGCTCGAGGAAGATTTGAAGACATTTTCAGAAAATTCCTAAAAAGTGCAAATTCATACAATACTTCGGATAGTGCTAAAAAGTGGGGAAAAAACTAAAACTTTGTTTTTTTGTACTCCGATATTTGACATTCATACAAATTAAGATTATTTCCCACGTATTTCTGACCTTTATATACGTATATTTATTTATTTTTTATATATATGGCGCAGGTCAAAAGAATAGTACTCCATTTTCTACGTGGGAAATAATATGAATAACGTAACTCCAAGGCGGAAAAAAGGAGGGACGAAGAACTCTACTTTGAGATTCTGAATATGAACATTGACAAGAACGGAATGAAGAAATTGTATAAACTAATAAATATTATTAAGAAAAATGTTAAAATTAAGAGTAGAATTCAATTTTCAAAAGCCGTAATATGGGTGGCGAGCTAACCACACATGGGGATGTAATGGCCCCTGAGGTGGCATTAAGGCCACGAAACATGTAGGACATGCCAACAATAAAATAGTACATAGAAAATGGAGTACTATTCTTTTGACCTGCGCCATATATAAAAAATAAATACAAATTAAGATATATAAATTTTGGTTCGTCTGCGGTGATGGAAGTAATTCAACAAATATTCTATCAACAGACATAAACAATTTTAGAATTTTCTATAATTTCTTAAATACCTCTATCGAATATACGCGAAATCGATTTAGAGGAGGGTGACATTTTGTTAGCTTAATAACTATTTTACGAAAAACTATTAATTTGAAAAATTGTATTTCCAATAAATAAAAAACAAATAATGTTGTCCGATTGAAGTGACGTCATAGGTCACCCGTTCGAGGAGTGGTTTTTCAAATATACATAGAGATCAAAGCTGTAATCGTTTAAAATCTATTAATCCAGAAGCTTAATTTAGCCCCTCAAAACTAATTATCCTAAATGGAAGATTAAAATAACATGACGTCAGTAGCTACACAATCTCCCAAAGAGGTTCAAATTACCTATTTACTACCTTCGTGCCTAGAGGTTATAAAAAGTCCCTTTGGCGGGAATTATAATTCCTCTTTGCGCGTTTCCAAAAAAAATTGAAATTCATATGGTTGTATTTTCTGTAGTGATCAAAATTATTGGCTATGGAACTATAGAATATTGAATGGACATTTTTTGAAATTATGAGTGAATCGCATCTCTTTGGAGTGTACCTCCATGGTGGTACTGGAACCCGACAGGATCTGATCGGATTTGAGCAATGTGCCATAAGACTCAGAACCGATTGGTGTTCAGTGTTTGGCAGAAGAACTGTGTCTCATCAAATTGTGAAGCCTTTGATTCTTTTAAAAGTACAATATATCGATTTTTTGAATCGATCTTTTAGGGCTGATATTTATAAGGAATCGATTTCCAAGTGTCGATCTTTTAAAGAATCGATCTATCTAGAATCGTTTCAAATTTTAATCAGGCTTTACGGTTACATTTTTTTCAAGTCATAGACTGTTATCATCATGGAGTTATGAAAGAAGTAGGGGAGATGTTTTGGGAAAAAACGGACACATAAACAAACCCAATGGCGGGCATATTGATCTGCCACATTACCCAAGAGGTTTTACTTTGTTTTTGATAAATAATAATTTTAATATAATAATTTTAATTGGTAATAACTAGGGAACGGATGTTCATGTAAAATAAAATTCAAAATATGTACATATATATTTAACTATTTATAATGAAATATGTAATACAAAATTGAAAATATGTACTAAAAAAATACCAAAAACGCTATAAAATATTGAAAAGAAAAGCATAAATAATTAGTAAGAACTCTGTTATTATAAATGGACAGAACAAAAGTTGAAAATATATAGAACAACAAGACTAAAACTCTAAAACACACTGAAAAATAAAGTATAAATAAAAATTAGGAACTTATTTTAAAAGGGAAAAAGAAGAAGGTAAAATTTTCTACTGATGAACCTTATTTTGGAAAATTGTTTGCAACAACATGCAAATTGTCTAACGTGAAATGAAGCCGGTCAGATCTCACATACAGTGGTGGGGTCACCGATCAGGCCCATTTTTTTTCCTAGTGATTTTGCATTGAAAAATAGTCGACATGTGTCCGAGCGATTCATTCAATGTGCCTCAGGAGCTAAGAAATACAATAAAATAGGTTGAAAATTCACTATTTTATATCTCGAGTTTGGAAAATAATATCGGCATGAATCTTTCTCGCTTATTCGCTTGTTTTAGAGAGCAGATTAAAGGAATGATACAATTGTTAAACAATAATTTGTCATATACTTTTTTAAAACGCATCTGCTCCTAGACCATTTGCGCCGGGGACGCATGGTTGCCAGCCACCTTTGCTTCTTGCAATTAGAAAAGATCTAGACTCAATGGGTAAAGCATTATTTTCTTTCTCGGTTTCCCGTTTATTTTTTCAATTACAAAATAAAGAGAATATCAAAATCCGTAGCAAAAATATGTATTTATGGAAGAATATGTAAACATATTGATTTTTGACAAAATATGTAATATAAAAACCTGTTTAAATGCTTTAAAATCATTTAAAACCTGCAGAATTCCATAAAAAAATTCGATTTAAGAATCAGAAAAAAATATGTAAATACAATAACATCCGTTCCCTAGTGATAACATACCTGCTGGCCGTAGAGTTGATGCTGGTATTGGATCTGGACCTCCTGTCGATGATTGAATCACCGTAATTGACGACTCCTTTGGCAGTGATGGAGAAATTTCGCAGCCTGTACAGGTCGTCCGAGTACCTGAAAATTAATGTAACATTTTTTTAAATATCTATTTTTACGAATATTTATGGGCGAGAGCTCAAAAAATATAATAAGCAAGAAATAACTATGACTAATTGATCAACTTTAAGAGTCCAATCAAGAGTATTTCTTAAAAGTATTTACACCAACAGAAGGCAAGTAAGCCTTTCACTTTTTTGTCACGTCATGACTGAAGTTAGAACAATGGCCTATGCTATTCAGCTGCTTTTAATCGTTGAATTCCATCCACAAAATATCAATAATCATCATAAAATTAACTTTTTTTTTTTTTTACAAAATTTGACAATATCAAACTAACGGAGTTAAAATCTAATTTGTAATTTTTTAATTAATGTGGAGGCCCCGTGGCCGTAAGTGCTACGGCGTGTGTACTCGATCTAAGTGCTACGGCCCAAGTTAGGTTCGATTCACACTAGGGGTGGCGGTTTTTCATTGGAAAAAATAAAAGGCATCAAAAATATTCACCGTTTCGAATCCGTGACCTCCGAAATGTGAGTCCTAGACGATTTTAACTTAGCCTATGACACCCCCCGGATCAAGACCTACCTGTGTGCCAAGTTCGGTCAAAATCGTTCAAACGGTCTGGATTTGTATAAGAAACAAACAGATAAACAGACAAAAAGACACGTGATTTTTATAAACGAGTATGTAGATTGGTATATTTCCTTTGTTTTAATCATATTATTTTCTTAGTCTATAATCCTTCAATTGTCAAAATAAAATGTGTGCTCGTATTTATATGCCAAAGCTGTTTCATTCTCTACAATGTCTAAACATTTTTTTTTTAAATTAATCGATAATCATTGTTATTTGATATCAACATTTTTATTACATTAAATTGACTATACTTCTTTGGATTTGCAATGCTAGATGAATAGTCTGTCAGTGACTTGATCTATCCATTTTTTCGAACAATTAACCCACATCCTCATACACGGATGCATTCCCGAATTAGGCTATCAGGAGAGAAAGAGAGAGTGATATGCTCATCCTCTCTCTCTCTCTCTCTCTCTCTCTCTCTCTCTCTCTCTCTCTATATATATATATATATATATATATATATATATATATATATATATATAGTGCCCCGATTTTAAATAGCAAAACTTCAGGAGCGTGTAGGGTGCCGAAAAACTAACACAAAAAGTCGTTTAGAGATTTGCTCGCTTTTGCTTAGTTTAGGAGAAAACCTCAAAACACAAAATGAGACCAGTTTTCATTTTTGTACATATATATTTAAATTTTCATAGGAAAAAATTGCCATTACGAACTGATTTAAGAAACCAATTACTAAAATTCAATTTCTTGATGCTGATATAGTTTTCGTGAACGCTTTCTGCAACGGTATTGCTTTAGAAGCGGTGCGAGAGAGTTTGCGCGCCGATTCACAAATGCAAGAGTGCTTAATCGACGATTCTTTTTGTTAACTTTTTTAATTGACAACAAGAGACTGGGTCATTTTATTTATTGACATTATTGTTATGTTATCATCAATTTAGTTTAGTTAATAAATGGTGCCCTCTTGTAGAAACGTAAGCATTACATCTAGCACTGAATTCATAAATTGCAGCTAAACACTGTTCTGATGATATTTGGTGCACTTCATCTATGATTCGGTCTCTTAATTGCTCTCTGGAGTTGATTGACACCGAATAAACTTTCTGCTTCAACGTTCCCCATTCGAAGAAACCAATTAATAAAATTCAATATCTTTGCATAATTTGAATTAATAAATTCTTAAATATTTGAAGATGGTACGGGTGGCGATTATCACCTTTCAATGTTCGTCATCGCCTGCGATATTCTTAAGCAGGCGTTGGACTCAGTTTCTTCACCGACGATCTGCTCTTAATGCTGCCTGGAATTGGTCGCCTTCATTATGAAGTAAGAATAAGACTCAGTCTCTTGTTATCAATAAAAAGTTAACAAAATAATCGTCGATTAAGCACTCTTCTATTTGTGAAGCAGCGCGCATACCCACGCGCCGCTTCTAAAGTATCATATTACCGTTGCAAAAACCGTAGGTACATGAAAACTATACCAGCATCAAGAATTTTAGTAATTGATTTCTTCAAACAATTTGTAATGACATTTTTTCCATTGAAAATTTAAATAAGTAAGTACAAAAATGAAAACTTGTTTCGTTTCTTGTTTTATGATTTTCTCCAAAACGAAGCAAAAACGAGAAAATCTCTAAATGACTTTTTGGTCCCCTACACGCTCCTGAAGTTTTGCCATTAAAAATCGGGACACCCTGAATATAATGAGAGCGTATGTACGTGTATACTGAAAAAAATTTAAAAATCCCACGGCCAATTTATGCATTCCTGGCATGAGAATCGCCAGTAATTAAGGGCTCAAAATTCAAATAAAAAACAAAAAATATATTTAAAAAAATCATTTTGTTACCTTGGATTGTATCCTTTCTCTGGTAAAGAGCATACTCTGGGCCTCTGGTGGTCTGCTACTGCAACCAAAAAATACTTCGTTATAAAATTTGTTCGCTTTTTAAACGTCAAGAAATTTGTTTTTGGGTAACTAACCAAGTCCTACCCGCAGGAAATCGCAGGAAACTGGCAACAGCCAAGCAGAAATCGTTCGTTCCGCCTCCTACACTTGCGTTTTTACAACCATAAGTACTCCAAACATACACAGTCATTAGATTATCGAGTTTTACTAAAAAAATTACAACTACCCAAGATCCCAGCCGTAATTTTTGTTGTATTGCAACGAAACTCGATTTTCATAGTGATAATCTTAATAGAAAAATGTGTTTCAAAAATAAACTAAATCCGTTTATTAGGAGGGAGGGTTTAGTGTGGACCCAAATTACCAATTTGCCTCTACCACCCGTAATGTTTGTTATATTTCAACGAAACTGGGTATTCGTTGTGGTCATATACAGAGAAAAATGGGTTGTAGAAATAAACCAAATCGGTTTATTAGGAGGGGGTTTACTCTGGACCCAAATCACTAATTTCCTTATACCGGTCGTAATTTCTGCTGTGTTGTAATGAAACGCGGTATATGTCGTGAGAAAATGAGAAAGAACATTTGTAAAAATGAACGAATGAAGGAAATCTATAAAACACAATGTTTCATTAAAAAAACAATATTTTTGAAAATAGACAAAAGTTTAAATAGCTCTGCTACATGTTGAAAAAGAACGTTCATTTTTGCGTCACTGAACTACGAGTGAGGTGCAGAATAAACCCCTAAACTTATGTCATCTCAATGCGGGACACCCTGTATATATATCAGGTAACGTAAAAAGTCCTGTCGTTTTCTTTTTGAAACAGGTTTAAATAAGTTTTATTCATCGAAATAGTCACCCTTACTCTCAAAAACCTTATTCCAACGAGCCTCAAGGTCCCAAACTCCTTTTTTTTACAAAACTCAGCTGGTTTGGATGAAAAACAACTTGCTAAGGTGTTTTTCAAGGTTGTCACATCCGTGACCGTTTTTCCTCGCGTAATGTTGTCTGGAGCTCTGAACAGGTGGTAATCAGATGGTGACAAGTCAGGGGGATATTGCGAGTAAGGTAGAGTTTTCCAGCAAATCGCTAAGAGTTCGTCCAGTGTGATCTTGCGGTCGGTCAGTTTATGGGGAACCTACTTATCAAGTTTTTTGGTCTTACCAATTTGACACCAATTTGACCAATTTGATTTGTTGATTTGGTCCAGCGATTTCAGAGCAAGTTTGCCTTGGATCTGACTCAATGATTTCTTTCAGGGCGTCGTCATCTACAACTTCTGGCCTTCCACTTCGAGTTTTATCCATGAGCGATTCCTCTCCTCTACGAAAATTTGCAAACCAGAATTGCGCCTTCCGATCTGAGAGAGCATCCTCCCCAAACACCTGACGCAGCACCTCCCCCAAGCACCTAATTTTAAGTCGTAGAGTAAAATCGAGCGAATTTGCGTGTCAAGAGAGATAATTTTAAATGTTTTTTTCCAGCTCAGAACATCAACTGGATTAAAGTTAAAATAGTCCAGTTTACTACTAAAAAAGTCCGTCACGCAGGAGCTGCATAACCAAGCACTTTCCTCAGAATTTGGGTTGTGTAGACTGCTTTCCAGAACAATTTGCTTAAAATATCCTACATAAATAAAATAAAAACATGAATAGTTCTCTTTTAAATTTGAAATGAGTAACTGATCAATTTTTAGAGCTTCCAGAGTTATGTTTACACATGGTACCTATTGCACTACGTAATAAATACAAAAAACCTCATATTATCGTATTTTGATCTAACGCAGGAACAGGATACAGTCACTCTAGTGGTAGAAAGCGCTCCTTGCGGCGGCTTTGTGAACCTACGTCTGGCGGGCTTTTCTATTGAAATATATTACAAATTAAACCCCCGCTTTCCGATTGACCGATTCAGCTCATTTTTACAACACTTCTTTCTCATGAGTTACCCACGACGTATACCGCGTTTCGTTACAATACAGCAGAAATTACGACCGGTATTAATATATTAGGAATTTGGGTCCGGAGTAAACCCCCCCTTCTAATGAACCGATTTAGTTTATTTTTACAACACATATTTACCTGTAGATTACCACTACGAATACCGAGTTTCGTCGAAATATACCAAAAATCAAGGCTGGTAGTGGCGAATTGGTATTGTGGGCCCGGAGTAAACCCCCCCCCCCCCTCTTAATGAACCGATTTAATTTATTTTTACAACACATATTTACCTGTGGATTACCACTACGAATACCGAGTTTCGTCGAAATATACAAAAAATCACGGCTGGTAGTGGCGAATTGGTATTGTGGGTCCGGAGTAAACCCCCCCCCCCCCCCCTTCTAATGAACCGATTTAGTTCATTTTTATATCTCACTTTTCTCTCTATATTACCACTACGAATACCAAGTTTCGTTGAAATATAACAAATATTACGGCTGACATAGTCAAATTAGTGTTTAGGGTTTGGGGTAAACCCCCCCTTCCGGTGGACCGACTTTGGTGGTTAACGAACTCGTTCAATCGTTTGCTAATGGAATGCTATATACCAAGTTTCGTGACGAAAAAACAAAAACTCTGGCCGCTATCGTGTTAACAGACACATATATATATATATATATATATATATATATATATATATATATATATATATATATATATATATAGATAGATAGATAGATAGATAGATAAATAGTCTTTATTAATCAACAAAACACAACATAAGAAATTGTAACAAATTATACAAGAGTACCAATTATACTATACAAAAAGGAATTACTATAATCCTGCTTAGGACTCTAAAGACTAATACTCTTGGCTAACTGCCATCAGAGGGAGGTAACACTTAACATTATAATAGTCTTACTATATGATAAAAACAAACTTCAAAACAGGCAAAAAAAAAAAAAAAAAAAAAAAAAACATGATAGAGGATTCATTTTACAAACTTATATTACAGCTACTGACTTAAAACTAAAAAACATTATAAAAGTAATCTATGTAATTTAACAACATTTTTATATAATTATACATACATCACAATAAGCTACGTTAATTAACAAGGAACAAATAATTTATATTTTCACCCTAATTTACACACACACACACCTATTACTTATTTACAATTATACTCCTGTTCCATGCTTCCCTACCATAGCCTGCAATATTCTCCCAGTTGCGCCCATTTAAAAAACCACAAACTTCCCCAAATGAGAGATATTCCACACCCAACCACTTCAACCTAATTTCCTTCAGCTGCCTACATGAACCTATGAAGTGGTATATATCTTCTTGAGCCGGGCAATTGCAAAGAGGACAATAGCTAGTTGGAGTAGAGTAGCGGTGGTAACTTAGCTTCAACAATTCTCCTCTTAATTTTATCAACCACATTATTTTAGATGTTGAATATTTATCATGGAAATATCCATTAGGCTGATTAATTTCGTGGTTTAAGTGTTTGTAAATTACGGTAGTGCTTGACTCCTTTGCTGCCAAAATATTGCTGTCCCTGAAATGACTTAAAGCTGCTGCCCTAATGTTTTTAAATATCATTGCCCAATTCTGCATATCTGATTTCACGTTTATGTGATATCTATTCATCATGTTTATAATGTCCTTGTAATAATATAACCCTTTCTTTACTATTTCTGTTAATAATATTTTCGGATACCTAGAATTCGGTAGATCTACGAGCTTAAGTAAATAATTGTGGTGGACTTTTAAAGTATGGATATAGATAAAATTTAGAGGAGATTCGTTATATATCACATAATTTGGCGTGTTTCTGGGAAGTTTTAATACCTTTTTAATAAAAAAAGTAAGTAATTTTTCCACCTTTTTGTACTGAACCCCACCCCAAACCTGCGCTGCGTAACACATCACCGCTCGACTTACTGTGTTCACTGTAAGCTTTGAGGATATCGGGATATTACTATTCCTGATCAAACTTTCCCATACAGAGTTGAGACCACTTTTAGCAACAGAAAGTTTTTCTGAAAAATGTTTCTCCAGAGATAACTGAGGAGTCACAACTATGCCCAAGTACTTGTAATGACTAGTTACTTCAATTATATGACCTTCCAAGAACCATTTTTCATTTTTTGCCAGTCTACCACCATTTTTGAAGACCATTATCTTTGACTTCAATAAGTTTATTTCCAAACCCCATAGTTTGCAGTACTTTGAAAAACTGTTGATCATCAATTGCATTGATGCTGGACTAGATGCGAGTAGAATTATATCGTCGGCGACGCCAACAGTTTTATTTTTTCCCCATCTTTTACTACCACTCCTCCATCTAAACAGTCTTCTACATCGTTTAAATATAGGGAAAATAATAAAGGGCTGAGCAGATTTCCCTGCTTCACACCCATGCTAGTTTCGAAGGAACTCGATAGGGAATTCTTGAAACAAATTTGTGAATGAGTGTCAGTGAGTAAATTTTGAATAACCTTAATAATTTTAGAAGAAATCCCCAAACTGTACAATTTACAAATTAAGGCTCTTCTGTCTATCCTGTCGAATGCTGCTTTTAAATCAACAAAAAATCCATATAATTTATTGCCTTTTGTGCTGAGATGAAGTTTAACAATGCTAAAAAGTGTAAAGATGTTATCGATTGTAGAGTAAGAAGAGCGGAACCCCGCTTGGAATTCTTTAAGTATTTTATTATCAATTGTCCACTGAGTTAGTCGATGGAGTATCAGACCTGAGAAGATTTTACAAATTGTATTTTCGCAGGATATAGCTCTATAATTTGCAGGAATTGTAGAGTCACCTTTTTTAAATAATGGAAAGATAACAGCTTCCTTAAATGATTTTGGAAACTCCCCTGTACAAAATAAATTATTATATACCACAAGTAGACAATCAAGAAATCTAGGAGGGGCAAATTTATAAAATTCGTATGGTATTCCATCATTACCAGGAGTTTTACCACATTTTGACTTAGAGATGACTGCCTGAAGCTCTGATAAAGTAAAATCTTGATCCAAATATTGAACATAGATTTGTGGTTCGACAAACTGAAGGGGATTGCTAAGCTTTGGAGGATTATAGAGTTCTTTAAAGTGATTAACCCATTCGATCCCGGAGATGTTATTTCTTATATTCAATGCCTTCGTCTTAAATACCTTTACGAATCTCCAAAAATCACTGGCATCTCTAACAAGCTGAAGCTTTTCAGTTATGTTTTTGTAATAATCTATTTTCATTATTGAGCAATAATTTTTATATTCCTTTCTTGCTTCTACATATTTTACTCTATCGATATCCGAGTTGGATCGCCTATAGTTAGAAAGTAAATTAAATAAGAGTTTACGCCTTTTATTGCACTGATTATTAAACCAAATCTGATTGTAATTTTTAGTTCTAAAAGTGTTTTGAGGTTTCACCGAAGAGTTAATTATTATTCTAACCAAAAGCTCTATGGATAATGCATCTTCATGGATTGGTTTTTCATTGAGAAATTTTTCCACTTCCAGCTGATATTGTTTTTCCTTTTGTCTCTTCCAATTTAACCTTTTGAAAGTATTTTTACCATTACACGAATTCCTTACTTCTGCGGAGCTTCTAAAGAAACATAATAAAGGCTGATGATCTGAGAAAGTTTGATTATCTACTTTAAAATCAGTTACAATTGGCAAAGATTCCCGTGATATGCATCCGAAATCTATGACAGAGGAACCCTGTTCTCCTATAAATGTAATTGCTCCCTCTCTATCACCTTTACATCTCCCGTTAAGAATAACTAAGTCATGATCATCCAGAAACTCTAGAAGCTCTTTACCGCGTAAGTTCAATACTTTGTCCGCCGAATTTCTTTTCAAATTAGTTATCATTGAATTCGGGATAAACAAGTCTGATACTATTTTCTGCTCCTCTCCAATCCTACAGTTGAAATCCCCGATCAAAAGATAGTGGAACTCTCTATCCTCATCCATCATATCACACAAACTGTTAAAATCTCTCTCCCAGTGATTACAGTTTAAATAAATAGCCACTATTCGTATTATTTTACTGGCTACCATAAATTGTATGACGATTTGTCTTGACCGATTCTGAAATTTGACAATATTTTTTTGAACTAGCCTAGTTTTTATACCAAAAAGACATCCTCCACTAGCCCTTCCGAATTTAGCAGCTTTCACCGCTGGAATCCATTTTAATACGTAATTACTAAATCTTACGGCATATTGTTCAAAATCATTCACAACGTGGGTTTCGATTAATAAGAAGATATCATGGCTTGTTACATAATCAAGAAAATTAGTATCCTGAAGCTTATTTTTGAGACCGGATATATTATAAGCAAGTATCGATAGATCATTATCTTTGATACCGTATTCATAGTTTATCTTGTTTACATAAATCGATCTAGCCGTTGCACTTTCATTTTTACTGAAGTATTTTTGTGATCCATGTTTGCTAATTATTTTCCTTTCATCTAGTCAGGAAGAGTCCTTGACCTTTTTTCTTTTTCTCCTGTTAATCCTTGGATACTTCATGCTTTTATTTTCCGATTTTGATTGTTCGCTATCTGTGGACTTAAATTCCGAAGAATCTGTTTCAAACACTTTCTCTTTTAAGCAGTCTAAATCCCCCGTATTACGAACAACCATAGCCCTAGTGTTATCTTTCTCCCTAAAATATACCTTACCCGCCCGGAACCACACGTATTTAACGATTCCTTTTTGAAGTAAACTTTTAGCCTCAGAAAATAACTGAAAATTGTATTTCGACATTGGTTCGTTAATAAATACTCCGTTCGTTTTATCTGACGGCGTTTGGCTGTATTTTATTGAATCCCAAGTGAGTTCACGATTTTTGCTTTTGACTTTGGACATAAAAAAATCCTTATCCTTTTGAACCAAAAAATAGGCTGAAATAGTGTTTGAGTATGTTTTGTCTTTTTTAGTGTATCTGTAGTAATTCTCAAATAAATCCGACTTGAAAGGAACTTCGAGAAAATCACAGATGTTTCGCAAAATATTAGAAATATCTTCATTTTCACGATACGGTAGATTGCCAATGTTTATTGCTTTTCTTAGTTTGTCCTGCTGTGTTATTGCAATCGCATTTTCTAAGTCATTAAGTCTAGCTTTTAAACGAACATTTTCATTTTTCAAAACTTTAATCTCTTCCTTATTACTTCTAGCTAATTCTGTTGTTCCTTTCAGTTCCTCTAAATAATTAATAATTATTGTTTGGTTATTTGCGACATTCTCTTTTAAATCTGAAAAGCACTTTAACAGTTCGTCAATTTTTTTCTCCATTTTATTAATAGATGTTCGATAATATATCAATATAAAACAAAAAACGCTTAATAAGATATAAGATATTTCAATTTTAAACCCCCTTAAACCTATTTTAAATACCTGACATCAGTAGATTTCATCAATTACACTATGTTTTCATAATACAATAAATATAAAGTACCTTCCTATATTAAGAAATACATTTTTGAAATTCATGCATATCATACAACATAACATATTAATATATATATATATATATATATATATGCATATATATATATATATATATGTATATATATATATATATATATATATATATATATATATATATATAATTTTAACGGGGGTCATTTTCGGTGTCTGCTAGGTAGGATCGATATAGATTTGAAGAAATTTTTCAAAAATTCCGTCATGAGTCCAACCTCAATAGCTACTTTCCTTCGGAGGAAAGAGCTAACAAGCATCTTCTAATCCTACAAGGTTACTCTTTATTGATCATTATGGTTTTAAAGTAAGAAATTTGTAAACATAGACATTCACCCTGAAATTTTGCTATAATATACCTCTTGGGTAGACAAGAAGGTATATATGTGTTTCCTGGACATACCTTTTTTTTTTTTTTTTTTTTTTTTCCACACTGCAGTAACCCTGCGATGTGGGAATTTATTTTCTACATGTTCCATTTTAAAAATACTACATGTATGTTCTGTAACATGAGAATATTAGTAATGAAAAACTTAATAATTTATAATTAAAGTAATTAAAGGTAAGACAATAAAATTAACAGAAATAAGACTAAAACTATAATAATATAATAATACTAAGAACTAATAAAATGTATAAAATTGGACATACCTTGGTGCACCAGGTACTGCGCATAGGGGAAAAGGTGCAAAACAATATTGCCTAAAAGTAGAGTTTTATTCAGAAGCCAACTATTATTAATGAAATAAATGGCTAATTAAGGCAATTTTCAAATTTATAATAAATAAGACAGGCACTTTTAAGGGGGTTAAAATGATAATAATAAAAAAAAACTAAGTACCTAGTTTTTATTTTTAATAATTAATGAAGTGCTTTATTCACGCTGCGATTTAAACAGCGTCTTCAATAAACATATTTGAAAATAATTGCAAAAGGGCAGACACTTTTGTGGGGTTTAATTATCAGAAAACATGAAAATAAATGTTGCTTATGATAGACTGGAATACACTGCGCGTAACCGTAAGAGTGTATGACACGACTGCGCAATGTTGGTTGTTTTCTGTGCTCTCATTGGTTCTTGCTCACGTGATCTTGTACAGCTGTTCCGGTTTTAATGGCAGCGAAAATAAAACTCTCATTTTATATTAGAATAAAAACAATTAATTTTTTTTTTTTTTTTACCTGTTATACCCCTTAAAACTGTCTGCCTTTTTTATTATTCATTGTAAAATTGTCTTAATTTTACATTAAAGATAGTTGCCTTCTAAATAAAACTCTATTTTCGGGAAATATTGTTTTGCACCTTTCCCCTAAGCGCAGTACCTGGTGCACCAAGGTATGTCCAGGAAACACATATATACCTTCTTATCTACCTAAGAGGTATATTATAGCAAAATTTCAGGATGCATAAAACACTTCATGAAAAGTGCGTTGCTGGCTCTCGGACTATACGATTTAAAATAGAACGACAGGACTTTTTGCGTTACCTGGTACATATGTATAAAGACTGTTCTGCGGCTTACACGTTTTTTCGAACCTATTTGCGGTTGACCAAACTCGGATAAGGGCAAAAACGGGTTTCCTCACTATGGAGAGCAAGGTAACACGCTAAAAATGCAAGATATTTAACAAAAAAAAAAAGACATCAAATAGTACAAACGAACCAGTTATTATATATGCATAAGATTAGAAACCCAATCTGGAAATATGACGTGCAGAATATAAACACGTAATGTTAAATATAATCACGCAACGAGTATGGGGTCATTGCGTGCATTAATTCTCATTTCGAATGCAATTGTAAAAAAGTCCTACCCGCAGGAACTGCGTCATCTGCGACTCTAAGTTTCCAAACCGAAAATTAGTTTGAAAACTATTTGTATCAACTTTTCTTAAAAAAAGAGTAACTGCAAGCATATTAACGCGGCAAAAAACAAAAACAGCATATTAACACTAGATTTACCAGAGCAGTCATTTTGACTGGTCGTGCAATTTCAATTCAAAATTCCTACTACATATAACATTTGCTTTCCTAAATGATGTTATGACTTTTGTACCTACAAGTAGAGAATACATTTAATGAACTTAATGTTACTTTATATATATTAGTAACAAATATATTTTTTGTTATTGTCATTTATACCAGTACCAGGTCTGGTATATCTAGTGTTAAGAAAAAAAATTTAGAAACTATCTACTTGTTACCAAACTCGACTTATTATTTGAGACAAAGTATTTTTGTACCTAATTTAGTCAAAATCGGATCATTTTGAGTATAGCAGCCTGAAATTACACACACACATGTATATGCATATAATATATATATGCATATACATGTGTGTGTGTAATTATATTATATATATATATATATATATATATATATATATATATATATATATGTATATATTTAATATATTAAAGCCAAAATATTTTGTCTAACGAATAATTATTGTAGTGCTGTAAATGGCGCAAGGTTGTTAAAATTAATAAGTAATGAAAACTTGCCTTGTTTTACTGAAATCTTCATTTTACTACTTAATGGAATTTAAGAAATAATAATAAAAAAAAACAATTTAAATTTGAAAACAGATACAAAAAAAAAACAGTTGAAAGCAATGAAATCAACACTTTCTAATTTTCTCAGCGATTTCTCCGGATGCAATATCCAAAATTGCATCAGAACCATTTTTGTAGGAATGTTTTCCACATAAAAAAGAAAAAAGAAGCAGTCCCTTAACAGGCCACAAGGGCCCAGAGGGGCAGACACTGTAGATGTACCTGATTCTTGACTATACGGCACACTAGAGATTGAGTGGCCAGTACTATGGTCCGGCCGCCTGATTTTTCCCTTTGCACGTACCTATTAATTAATTAAAGGCTTGGTGAGCATAGGGCCTAGGGAAGATCAGGGACCCCAAATCCAACCCCCGAACGACGATACTAAAAGATAAAATCATTAGTCGAGTCCTCTACCACTGAGCTAACCTCGCCCCCTAACGTTTTACACATATTGAAGATAATTACAAAAATCCCCTAACTGCTCATACCAATTATTAGAGTATTTAATAATACTAATACTTCCTTACTCTAAAAGTAACCAAAATTTAGGTATCTTAATTTATATTAATGTAAAACGTCCGGACAAACTTTCGAGCGAAACTGTAATGTTTTGAGAAACTAAACGGATAATTTCTTAGCAAAACTTATTGTTTCCATTCTTCTCTGAAACGGATACAGATATCAACCTAAAACTATTTCTAATTATTCATTAAATGACCCTTAGCTCAAATATATTTAACTGGCGAATAAGGCGGAAGGTCAATAAAATATCGTCACACACTTTTACACTTTTATTTATCTTCCCTACATGTTTCGCACCCTTTTTGGTGCCTCTTCAGGGGAACACACTTAAACATTAAATTCAGCCTCAACCTGAGGAATGGAACCTTCCACTAGCAGGGCCTCGTCTAGACTGGTCATTCCTCAGGTTGAGGCTGAATTTAATGTTTAAGTGTGCTCCCCTGAAGAGGCACCAAAAAGGGTGCGAAACATGTAGGGAAGATAAATAAAAGTGTAAAAGTGTGTGACGATATTTTATTGACCTTCCGCCTTATTCGCCAGTTATATATAAAATTATTTCATTTGAACCCCAACGTTAAAAAATCTATACCAAATTAACTGGAAGACTATTTAACCATTAATAGAGGTTTTTGAGTGTAACCTCAAATCTTAACCATGAGAATGATTTTTTTATTAACTAAATCAAATGAATAATGTATTAAATAAACTCTTTAAAACTTTTTTATTTAATTTCATTCTATGACAATTTTCATTAAATCCAACTGTTTTCGAGATATTTCGAAAATCATTTTCACACCTCTAAATTTTTTCTTTCTGAGACTATAAAGGCATGCGTGACCCCCAAAACTGAATGAACTCCAAGAGGAAAAGAGCAGGCTCCTATTGATCGGTGCTATGAATGCACTCTCCCCACTCCTCCCTCCCTCCCATCCCCACCCCACGACCCTTCGATCTTGCCACCTGTGGTGCTCCAACATGGCCGGTCCGGCAGTAGATGGGAGGGGAGATGTTAACCCCGATTCCCCAGCTTCCTCCTTGAGCGGATTCCGGGATCATTGATCTCGCAGGCATTGGTCACCCGGGGATAACCCGCTGACGTTTTACTCCCGCAGGAAACGTTCTGAAGTTTGCACTAAATTCGAGTAGTTGATTTCATTTGTTTTGTTAATGTGAAAAAATAATTTGCCCATTGGAAATTTTGGACAATTTCCTTCAGAAAAATCTTTTTTTCCATGAAGCACATGTGGTGAAGAAACTCCTGCAAAAATTCACAGAAAGATCTGAGCCAGGAACGATTCCAGGACGGAGGAACGAATAAACGAGCCTGGAGGTTTGTAGGTGATCCCCAAAATTTTTTAACTTTTTCTCCCAGTTTGCCACTAGATTTCCCCCATGACGCACATGCGGCGTCATGACACCACTGCGAGTGGTTCATGATGACGCACATGCGGCGTCTTACCGCAGTCAAGGTGTTAAAGCTAAGCTGTGTTTTTCTATCCCCTACCTAGCCAAGAGGCTTCATAGGAGCCCTAGTTGCCGCAGTCAAGGTGTTAAAGCTAAGCTGTGTTTTTCTATCCCCTACCTAGCCAAGAGGCTTCATAGGAGCCCTAGTTGCCGCAGTCAAGGTGTTAAAGCTAAGCTGTGTTTTTCTATCCCCTACCTAGCCAAGAGGCTTCATAGGAGCCCTAGTTTCCGCAGTCAAGGTGTTAAAGCTAAGCTGTGTTTCTCTATCCCCTACCTAGCCAAGAGGCTTCATAGGAGCCCTTGTTGCCGCAGTCAAGGTGTTAAAGCTAAGCTGTGTTTTTCTATCCCCTACCTAGCCAAGAGGCTTCATAGGAGCCCTAGTTGCCGCAGTCAAGGTGTTAAAGCTAAGCTGTATTTTTCTATCCCCTACCTAGCCAAGAGGCTTCATAGGAGCCCTAGTTGCCGCAGTCAAGGTGTTAAAGCTAAGCTGTGTTTTTCTATCCCCTACCTAGCCAAGAGGCTTCATAGGAGCCCTAGTTGCCGCAGTCAAGGTGTTAAAGCTAAGCTGTGTTTTTCTATCCCCTACCTAGCCAAGAGGCTTCATAGGAGCCCTAGTTGCCGCAGTCAAGGTGTTAAAGCTAAGCTGTGTTTTTCTATCCCCTACCTAGCCAACAGGCTTCATAGGAGCCCTAGTTGCCGCAGTCAAGGTGTTAAAGCTAAGCTGTGTTTTTCTATCCCCTACCTACCCAAGAGGCTTCATAGGAGCCCTAGTTGCCGCAGTCAAGGTGTTAAAGCTAAGCTGTGTTTTTCTATCCCCTACCTACCCAAGAGGCTTCATAGGAGCCCTAGTTGCCGCAGTCAAACTATATATTGCACCTATGATTTTGAAACTTCTCTCTATGATTAAGGCAATATCCAAAGCCATCGAATAATATTAATTGACTTACCCTGTACAACTGATGTCACAAAAAGGATCGACCTTCACGTTCATTTGAGCAAACATTCACACCCAAGATTTGAAAATAGTACCTTTGTTCGAGACAATACTCTTATGTCTTAATACAACTTGAGTGATACAGCTCAAAAAAAAAAAAAAAAAAAAAAGTCAACAGCTAAAGTTTCATTAATGCAACTTCTCATCCAAGATGACAAAGGACGTCCCAAACTTAACTAACAACTGGAGAAACATCAGATCCGTGATTGGAAATTCGCCCTCTAGGCGTTGTCTTGATACAACCTTAATTCACTCAGACAGTGGATGTTCGGTAATATTATTGAGACCAGGAACCAACATATGACAGCAACTTCACGCCCATTAATTGTAATTAAACTGGCGTTGTCTTGAAACAACTTAAGAGACACTTATCAATGTAAGTCCCATAAAATGATCAAAACTTGGAGACAAAACTAAAATCAAAAATCACATCAATGAAGCAAGGAGCTATCAGGATATAACTTAAGTGAGCATATGAGATGATCAGCGTCTGCCACCGTTTACTTACGACAAAAGCCATTTTTTTAATACAATTTGAGTGACACTCTACAATGGAAGTACCAAAAGACGATGGAGAGCAATCACGTAAAAGCTACTTAATACTCAAGTATTGAAACTAGCTTCAATAAACTTAATATTACTTTTGTGGCACTCTACATTGGAAGTCTCAACAAATGATGGAGACCGTCACGTAAAAGCAACTTAATATTCAAGTTTTGAAACTAGCATCAATGCACTTAATAAAAATTGTGTGGCACCTGGCAATAGAAGTCTCAACAGATAATGGAGAGCCGTCACGTAAAAGCAACTTAATACTCAAGTTTTGAATAAATTATCAATGCGCATGGAAATAGCCAAATTCACTTTCTTTAGGCAACTTAAGTGAAACTTGACTAAAGAAATCTCGACAGATGATGGAGACATGGCAGCTAACAAACCGAACATTTAGACCGCTACATTCAAGACACAGGCGTAGTGCGGGTCACACGGAACCCATTTGATTTCGATACACATGTCGGTTAGCTCTCTAGCTGGCTCGAAAATGGACGGATTTTAGTGATATTTGCTAAAACAATGGTGTGTGATTGCGCGTTACGATTTTTTTTCACGCGAATTTCGCTCCAAACACCATCTTCCGGTAGACAGATTCTGTTGTTAACGAACATGTACATTCAAATTAGACGAAAGATTTTTGAAAATTTCATCAAAATCGGAGCATTTTTCAGACAGCTACGTCGCGAACAGACATATATATATATATATATATATATATATATATATATATATATATATATATATTTCAACCACCGTTATTTTTGTGATCTAAGTAGATTTTTCTGATTAGCCCTTACGCCAAGGTACATGTAAGTTTGAATCTGTTTTCATCCCTCACTTCCTCGCCGCAGAGTTATAAATTGCAAAAGGTTTGTACATGGAAAATGTGTTTGTAATAGAGCTTTTCTTAAGAATGAGTGTAAGTCGAGTTGGTGAACTGAGTAATTTCAGCTTATTGTCTATAATCTCGCATTTGTCCGAAATCACATTCGAGTAGGTATTATATTAAAATAATAATTTTTTTCTATTTCAAGGTTTCTTCTAACTGACAGTATACATAAGAAAGTTACAAGAATGCGCTAAAATGACGCAGTACCTGCGAATCATAACACTTTTCTTCCTCGCCTATTTTCATAATAATTAAGAGGAAAATGACTTGACAATGCCGACAAAGAACAATACTCGTGTGTTGCGTAAACACTCGTTGCATGAAAGTTATGTAAGCAAAGCCATCAAAATGTTCCTAATGAAAGTCAGACGAGATTTTGAAAACTTCACTCAATGTTTTTCTCCGTTCTTTTTGTAGTGCGTTTTCTTCCTCCCGTGACGTCGACTTGACAGCTCACGGAGCGTGCTCACTTGAAAATTTCAGAATTATTAGATCAAGAAAAAAGCGGTTCTTTGCATTCGTATGTTTGTATATATATATATATATATATATATATATATATATATATATATATATATATATACATATATATATATATATATATGTATATATATATACATATATATATATACATATATATACACATATACATAAATAAGTATATATATATATATATATATATATATATATATATATATATATATATATATACTTATTTACTGAAGGACCCAACTGACCTTGGCCTCCTTTACGATCATCCTCCAATCGTCCCTGTAAAATGAGCTTGTCACTAAATCAAGAAAAGTTAAATGTTGATTATCGTTTATTTATTTCTGCTGAGTTCCGCGACAGAGGCGATTAACTCATTCGAACAGCAGAATCAAAGTCAGTCTAAATGATAGTCAGTTGGTTATAAAATTAATTAATATATATATATATATATATATATATATATATATATATATATATATATTATATACAATAAAAATGAAATACAATTACATATTTTCATTAAAAATTACATATAATTATACTTTCGAGTAAATGTGTGTATATTTAAAATTTGTTAGAATTGTTTGAATGTACAAACTACATTCTGTCAGTAAGGAGTCACCTACACTGGTCCCGACCCGACCCGATCCGATTCGATGGTCACCGATTCTCGGTCGTTCAAACTTGTTTGTTTCTAGACCAATTTCGGACCGATGACACAAATTGGTGCCAATGGACACATTTTGCTTCAAAAAGGTCTGCAGCCTTCACATCTTAACCGATTTCAATGCATTTTTTTTTTTTTTTTTTCAATGAAAGTTAATAAAACTTAGAACAATTTCGGTTATTCAAAATTTTGTTTTTTGCTTCCCTCGTTTATTAATTTACCTGGAAAGATGTTTATAATTATCCAATGTTTATAACTTTCCAATGTTTATAACCTTCCAATGCCTATAACCTTCTTTCTTATAAATGATTTTCAAATATGAATACTAATGCTTCTCTCATCGTAGTGTAACAGTTAAAAATTCACTGTTAGACTAAGATTTATTTTTTCGGGACTGATATATTTCCAGAAGATTAAATGGCCTCTCAACTCCTCCTTCATACCTCCGACGGTCAACCTAATCGAAGGTTTCTATGCTTATTAGGTGGTATTTCTTAAATTAATCACTCATTTTCACATCACTAAGAGTTCATTACTTACGAGCTGTGACTAAATCGGATCGGATCGGGAGAAATACGGGTCCAATGTAGGTGCCTTAGGGTGGGTTTACACTTGATAGTTATTGCAGGATATTTATATCAGATAGAAATTACCACTACTGAAAACCCATGTAAAATGTATGTCTGCAATAAATTCTACATAGTAGAATTTATTGCAGACATACATTTTACATGGGGTTTCATTAGTGGCAATTTCTCTCTGATAGAAATATCCTGCAATAACTAGCAAGTGTAAACCCACCCTAAGTCATGTGAGTCGTGAGGCCTTGTTAAGTTGCTGCGTTGTCTACAGTATTTTCTCAGTCTCAAGACACATTATACATTGATTACTTAATAATTGATGAATAAATTATAGTATGACTGGAAAAACAACGAGCTTTAAATAAGTAAAATGAGAATTGATTTTGTTGTTCCTAATATGGGTTCCCGAGCCAAAGTCAAGGAGACCGATTTAATTATTTTCGCTACTGTACGTTTTCTGTGCATTACGGAGCCGAAACGCACTTTTCTTCAAGATATAGGTTAAGGTGTATCAACATTATTGATATCCACCAAAAAAATAACGTTGAAAAAAAAGAGGCCAAGTACCAGACCCCTCCCAAAAACATTTTCCCTATGAAAGAGATGATGTCATAGTATTGGGCCCTTATTGGATAATATTATATAAAAGTCCGACTCGCAGGAACTGCGTCATCTTAGCGCAGTTACGTACATCTCGAAGAAATAGAATAGATTAGCATCACAAATGACACGAAACTGACAGTAGCCAACTTACAAAGAAGCGGATAATTCTTAATCTGTATAAGTCAATACAATTATGTACTAAAAACGTACTTACTCTTCGACTACTGCTGAGAAGGCTCTATTCTAAACAACCAAACATTCGTTGTCATTTTAAGTATCTTGTTTTACTAGCAAATTCGTTTTACTGTTATAATCAACTGTAAATATGTGCTTCATGGCGAATAAAATTCCGTTCTGTCGTGGCTTAAATCTTTCTATAAAATAAGAAATAACAATGACTTCAGTTGGAGGCTATGAGGAAGGTTATATAGATAGGAGAATTCAAAACAATCTAAGCATACGTCATCATGATTAGCCACAGCCATCTTGATAACCACAGCCACTCCAAACTTATTACCAATACCTTTCACCGTTTCTTAGCTTATTTTACTAAAATACTAATTTTACAGATAAATTCAATTTAAAACAAAAAACAAACAATTAAAAAGTGACATAAACAAAGAGAAAACCCCTTTCAAAACAACAAAACAAGCACTTTTTAAGTTTTAAGCGCTTATATCTCTAATTGACGTTGCCCTATCGAATATTGCTTCAGAACCTTTTTTGTAGAGAATTTAGTAAGCATTCAAATGGTCACTTTCAACTTACCACGATTTCCAACCGTTATCGAGATATTTACAAAACATATATGAAGATCCGAAAACTTTTCATGTCTATTAATAAAATAATTTTTTTCGCATACTTCCTTAACCCCAAATATAACCAAAATGTAAACATCTTAGTTGGGATTAATTTCCAAGAAGTAGAGAATATTCCAATTGAATCCCGCGATTCTAAGTACCCACAAAAAAAATAATGACTTACAAAAACATTGATTCCACTTTTCTCAAAAACGGTTACAAATAACGCTTTCAAAATGGTTTCATTCGTTTTACTATGTTAAGAAACCTATAAAACAAGTACCCGCAAGCATATAAACTCAAAAACCTCAGCGTGTCGATGGGCACAAACCTTGCCCAACCCTAGGGGCTCACTGTGCAATTATCCGAAGGAACTGGCAGGACCCAATCCTCTGCATGCCATCGGACTTTCAGGACCAGCACTCCTTCCCCTCGAACTTTACAACTGTGATCAAGCCGAGGGAATCAGCGCTGGAGCACAAGTTAACACAAAGCCGGGTGGATCGGTACTGTTACACAGACGGCTCAAAAACCGAATCTGGCACAGGAGCTGGCGTAAGGATTCAGGGTTCCACACATAATGTTGCCCTGCCTCTGGGGAGGTTTGCTACGGTATTCCAAGCCGAAGTCACCGCCATTGGCGCATGCGCAGACCTTATGAACAGAACAGACAGGCGCTTCACTATTTTTTCCGACAGCCAAGCGGCCATAAGAGCTCTATCCACGAATAGGATCAGGTCAAAGGTGGTACAGCAATGCAAGGACAGCCTAAACATACTGGGACGACGTAACAAAGTCAGACTAGAGTGGGTTCCAGGCCACTCTGGTATCCAGGGCAACGAAAGAGCTGACGAGTTGGCCAATATCGGGGCAGCGACAATCCCCCTATCACCAGAACCTCAGTGTGGGATTGCGCCAACTGTGGCCAGATTAAGTATTAGAAGGTGGGCGGAAGCTGAGCATAGGAGGAAGTGGTGTAGCAGCTCCACCCAGAGACAGGCGAACCTGTTCCTTTCCTGTGTGGACAAGAAGAGGACGGGGACTCTCCTTAATCTGTGCAGGTCCAAGGTAAGACTAGTAACAGCTCTTCTTACAGGTCACTGTAGAATGCACCGGCACCTCTACTCTATGGGGCTGACCAGGATATCATGGTGCAGACTGTGCTTTGAAGATGACGAGACGCCGTACCATATCATATGCAGATGTCCAGCACTCGTGGCGAAGAGATACCTGCACTTTGGTGCAGACTTCATAGATGACCCTAGAAGACAACCTGAATTGAACCTTCGGACTCTATTAAGGTTCATCTCGGATAAGGCGCTGTTGGTGTAACAGGCTGGCTTGTCGGGTGGCACAATAGGCCTTGTTGGCCTCGGTGCACCTCCCCTTTTTCCGGGCACCCGCCTTAATAATAATAATAATAAGCGTGACGATTTTTTTTGCGCGAATTTCGCCCCAAACACTATCTTCCCGTGGGCGGTTTCTGCTGGTTAACGAACTTGACCTTTCAAATTAGAAGACAGATTTTCGTACCAAATTTCATCAAAATCGGGCCATTTTTAAGCTTGCTAGAGCGTTAACAGACAAGCATATATATATATATATATATATATATATATATATATATATATATACAAATTTGAACCACCTATATTTTCGTGATCTATGGGGTCTGAAACGAGAAAGTTTCTGGTCGGCACTTCCGGATTGCGTCGCGTGAGGTCAAACTCATAACCGCGCTAATACCCTCCTACTTATTTGTGCATTTAGAACTTGGCCAGTTTTCGTTAAATTATGACCGTTTAACTTACAAAGAGCTCATACAACCCCGATCGTTTTCAGTCATCAGAGTTTATAATAACCCTGAATCCTTACCCTAAAAATTTTTAAATTCTCGAAATTTAATAATATATCCTATCGTCATAGAGGCCATCATTTAACAAAAACTGGCCAAGAAGTAAATGCACTAATAAGTATTATATATATATATATATATATATATATATATATATATATAAGTATTATATATATATATATATATATATATATATATATATATAATAAGGGTATTATTACATAATATATTAAAAACCTAAAATTTGGCTCAAATTGTTTTTGGGAGGGGCCTATTTCTTTCAACGTTAGTATTTTTATTATTATTATTATTTTTTTGGAGGGATTAATAACTACATGATCGGAATAAACACTCTGAATCTGAGATAATGATTGTTGATTCGTGAAAGGAGTCTGGAGGAAAAGCGGTGGTGGCGTCAAGACCCCACGTGCCAGGATTTATGTATTGAAGATTTGAGGAAATTTGTCAAAACTTCTTTGACTGATGCAACCTCAACGCCACAAAAAAAAGTTAACAAAAATCCTTTGGAGTTTTTAAGAATTTTTATCAATGTGTCTAAAGAACCATACAATATGGTTTCGTTTCCCACCACCCGAAGAAATACCCCAACAAGAAAAATCTCAGGTTGAAAATCTACCTGGCTGATAGACGGCGTGGTGACAGTGACGAAAGGCTCCATATATCCACCGGTATACGGCAGAGGGTGCCATAGCTCTCCAAGAATCGATAGTGTGTGCTAGAGTCGATGTCTACTCACCATATAGCTACCTACCCATATATCCCTTATATTAGATTAGATAAATCCAGTTTGTATCTCTTTGGGAAAAACGTGTTCCCTTTCTCTCAGGAAGACATTACCTCATTTTATCACTGTTTTCTTTATCACTCTAAATCGCACAGGTGTTTCTCAATTTTATCGTGTTCCGTCACAATTTTGTAACATATTGGAAGACCTGAATATAAATTAAAATTTTACAACTGACATAATTGACAATTATTTTGGAGCAAACCCCCACTTCTAATGGAGTGATTTTTCTTATTTTAGCACTTTTCGAAGGAATGCCTCTATCGAGGTTGCACTCATTTAAGACTTTTTACATGTATATATCCAAGGAAGAATATATAGTGTCAGAGGAAGAGGAAGACCGAGAAAAAGATGGTTGGAGGACGTGGATGGTTAGAGGATCTCAGGCGGTTACGAGTTACAAACTGGAAGGAAAAGGCTAAGGACAGGGACATCTGGAGAGCTATTGTTCAAGAAGCCAAGGCCCGTCCCGGGCTGTAGAGCTAACGAAGAACATGAAGTACGATCTAGGTTTTTTTTTTGTTTTTTTTTTAAAGAGAAAAAAATGGAACCAAGACACTTATACATGGCACACCCAAGCCTCCATCTGTGCACGAAGCATGGAAATATCCAACTGGTAAATCCTTTGGCAGTCTCAGCCACCTCCTCACCGCTGCTCTAACCTTCATATCAACCTTCTTTAAAGCTTCAACAATCTGTGTATTGTGTAGTTTAGTGCCTCTTATACTCAACACTAACAAAGAAAATCAATTAAAAAAATTCATAATTGAGTTTTTTAACGTCCATAAACTAAGAAGTTTAGGACTGGTTATCTATAGTACTTACGTATTAGCTTTAACGCAGGTTAAAGAGCCGGATATAAGAGATCTGGATGATCACCTTGTCAGAGATCTAGATCCAGGCGTCAATTGAGTTTTTGCCAATATTGCAACAGGATCATCAACGATTTGGGTTGACTTGAGTTTCAATATAACCTTCAACGAATGAAAACGCGTGGCACTTATTTCCATGGCAGAATTGCTATGCGTTTCCGCTCGCTCAAGGTTATGTCGAAACTCTAGTCAATCCAACTCGTTGATAATATAGATCAAGGATGGTTTTTCGGTGGATAAAGGACCGTTATGCAATTTAACAATGCTTTTTTTTGTTTCGGTAAAATAAACAACAAACTAGGAAATCGCGTAACAACAAACAAAAAAACACCAATCGCGTTAAAAACACCAATGTATAAATGAATTGCGTTCTGAATAGGAAGGGAACAAGACGGTTACTTTAAACACAATAGCCAATGGAATAGCTCATAGGAATAGACCAATAGAAATGCGTTATTCGTGAACCAGATCTCTGAACGAGACACACACCTTTAACCAGCGGTTAGGCTAATACGTAAGGCCCCTTATGCCTTTCCTTTTTTTTTTTAAAGAAAAGCCACAACCCCTAGTGGGAATCGAACCCACGACCCTTTGGCACGGAGTGTTAAGTGCTCACGCCTTAATATAGAAGTACCAAACTGTACTTTTTTAAAAGTGTTTATACGGTATTCTATGCAAATTATTTATGAATGTAGTGTACACTGTACACTAACCACTTTCTGTGGAGTGGTGCTCCTACGGAATTCTCTTAATAACGCGAAGTTGTATTCTTTGTGAAACTGTAAACTAGTTTCTATGTGTTGGCTACCATCTGTCAACAGCTTTCACATGGTCAAGCTTCCTTGTTTTCTGCAGTGCATTAGACTTTGCACATAGTGGTATGTTTTGTTTTGTCATAAAATGATTTTGGGTTAGTACTTAATGTCCATGTCGAAGTCTTGTAAGGACTACTTCTTCTCTCCAACTGCTTCTGTAGCTGGAGTAACATGATTAATTAATCGCATATGTAAAATTCACGTTCTTTAATTGTAAACGACTTTCCCAACCTTGCGCCCTGCTGATTTCTTAGATCAAACCCTCATGTTGAAATCCAGTTAACCCTGTTAATACCAACCGATCAAACAAAGAGAACGTGTTAGGTGAACATTTGGCGTTCGAGAACCAGCCGGGACCCTCTGCTATTACTGGTCGGGACTATGAGTAGACCCTGGAAGATTAGAGCTATGACGTCATGACTAAAACAACAGCCCCCAGCTCTACCTGGGCTGAGTAATTATCCTCTTTGGGAGTCGGCACTAGTTGTAGCTCTATGCTCTGTTTATCTTGGCCTCCTCCAAGCCAAGCTCGATTATACCTACTACTCCCTTATATCGACTCTTACTACTAACTAGTTGACCACTAATATTAGCGCGTTTCCTCCCCTTCGCAGGAAGTAAATCCGATCATGACGTTGACCGGAGGTACTGAAGAGAAATTTCGACGATTCCGATGGTCCGTAGGGCACGGAAGAAAGGTTGTTCGAATGTGTGTGTGTGTGTGTGTGTGTGTATATGTGTGTATATATATATATATATATATATATATACGGCGCATCAACTTCAAGACCATTCATTAGCGCTGGGCTATCTACTAGTTAGCACCTTCCTTTACAGCCATGGTGCTGCAAGGAATCTTCTTAACAGGCCCTGAAATGAGAAATATCCCTGTTGCAGGCGGGACTCGAACCCTTACTCCCCCATGAGAATGCAAGCCAATAGCCACAGGGGGACCCTACACAAATAAATTTGGCAATGAGCGCTCCTCCAAAAAAATCTCCAAAAAGGGTATGATTTTGATACATATTGTCACAGAAGTGCTTTGTCTAAAACTAAAGTGCCACATGCCGTGCCTTTTGACCACATAATGTTACTCATAACATGCCATAAATGAGCTATCTATATTTGCCTCATGACATGACTCCAGGTAAGCCTCATAATGTGACATGCGTTATGATCAATTTAATTTCATTACTCAATTTGTGCACCGTTGCATGCCTCATGGCGTGACTCTTAATAGGCCTTATTATATACACCTGAAGCGCATGGTGTCTTGTTTTGTAATGTTATTCATACATGACTGTTGTTATGCGTCTTAAGATCATTCATTCTATACGATATACGATAAACCTAATTTCGTATCTTAATATGTGATCGAATGTATGCCTCATGACGTGACGTTTAAGCTGTTTGATGAAATGCTTGATGACATGGTTCATAATGCAATACATGTTGTGCCACATGATACGTCACATATCATGCCTATTTTTATGGCTCATGATATGCCTGATGATTAATCTCAATTCATTCCTCAATAAGTGCTCCAATGCATGCAACATGACATGAACCTTGATGTGACTCATGAGATAACTCATGAAGAAAGTGCAAGGTGATTTGCTTCATAATGTAATTCACGTCGTGCCACATGACATGTCTCATATCATGCCTATTAATACGCTCCGTTACATGATTTACGGTATGCCTCATAGCATCTCTATTCGTAAGCCTGATGATAAACCACATGAAGGGACTCATGAAATGCTTTACGACATGCCATAAGACATGCTTACAATGTAACCCACGACCTCTACATGTGCAATTGAGGATAAATCTTATTTCATTCTTCAGAGTGTGTCCCATGCATGCAACATGATGTGACTCTTAATGTGACTCATGAGATACCTTATGAAGTGCATAGCCATTTGCATTATGTATAAAGTAATTCATGTCGTGCCAAATGGCATACCACATACCATGCCCCTTTACATGATTTTTAATATAACTCATAGCATCTCTTCTAATGGTAAACCTAATTTTATGCAATGATATGTACTCCAGTGCCTGCAGCACGACGGACCTCGTAAGAATGATCTATGACGTGCCACGACACATGCCCATGACTTCAACATGTGCCATAATGCGCTTGATGATAAACCTCAATCGGTTCAATAAAGCCCTCGCGGTATTGCCCACATCCACCTCTTAGCATCACTCGTCCAACAAATAAGTTTCTATTCCAACTTTTTCCAATCACATATCTCGAATCTAATGCAGTTATGCAGATGGACAACAAAATCTCCACAAATCGGCCTTGATGTCCAAAGAAGGTTTTTGAAAAGCACTCATTTCAATTCCTTCAGCATAAAATATGGCTGAAACTGAAGGACGCAAGAAACAAAAGGATTTTTGTTGACACACTAATAACATCAAAACTTTCCGAAGGAGTCGAAACCAATTATTTTCTAAGTAGAATTAATTTGGGAGAGAAGGTCGGGCATTCATTCAATGTGAATGGTTCTCTTTCTACCGAAATACAAAGGAATGTAGACACTCTGAATACTGATATATATATATATATATATATATATATATATATATATATATATATATACGTATATACCAAAACTGTAATATTTTTGGGGGGATGAATAACAAACATGTAGAAAAAGGTTCAACGGAATTCATTATTCCTAAGTACTCAAACTTTGGGTTGCGGATATTTTCTAGTAAATGGTCGTAGGATCGACGATTTATTTGCTCGTATTTCGCCGAGACCTCAGTGTTTCACTGGGATTCTGCTGGACATTTTAAATCATTCGAAGTATTTTGTACCAAACTTCATCAAAATCGGGTCTTTTTTTAACTAATTAGAGAGCAATAAACATTAATTTTTAAAAAGGCCAAAGTTTTCCTATTTTTAGTTATTGAGGAAAAAAATATTTTCCTTTAACATTTGCCCAACATTTTTACAATTATGTTTAGCCCATCCTGATGTCATTCGTGCAAGTCAATTGAATTTCACAGGTTTGGACAATGGTCCTTTTGGTTCTAAGGTACAAATATTAACAGTCAAGTACAAAGATTTGTATCACTTTTATTTTCATCACCTATGGGGTTTAGTCGGCACTTTCGGATTTCGCCATGGCATCCCTATGGAGAGAGAAAGGCGATGCGCTACAAATTCACTAAGATTTCATAGCCATCATGGAATTCGTCTCGCAGGATCCTTTGAAAGCCATTCTGTTCACCCCCATGAGCTCCGTGACCAGACGAGGAAATACTGCCCCATAGCAGTTAGCAGAATATACGGACAACACCTAAGGGGAGGTTTATGTTAGATTCAAGGCACGTACCTGGGTTTCATATCCGAAAATCTCTTGCGGTATTGAATAAAGTTTCGGGTATTCCCACCAAATATTTCATTGTATCTATTCTGTATTGCTAGCCGAGATCTTTATCATATTTTTTTTTGTTTTAAATATATTTTAGCACGTGTCCCTCCGATCTTTATCCTCCCACTCATATAACAGCTACCTTCGGCCGTTCCTTCATCTCCCGACCCTTCTCCTTCTGGAACTCTTTCCCTCTTTCGATTCGACACTTTCCTTTCTTACCAGTATTTAAACCCCGCCTCTTTGATTGTTTCCTATCCTCCAGGAAGACGCTTTTTAAGAATTTACAACCAGTGTAAGACCAGATTAGTTCTGTATATTTTTTCCCCGTTTGATTAAGTCCACTCTAGTTTTGTTGTTTGTAGTATGATTTTAAATTTTATTCTATATACTTTTTTTTTTTCATTCTTATTTTTATGCATTTACTTTTTATTCTTTTCCTTTTATACCTTCCTCCTTTTTCATCATTTTTTTTATATTGAATTATTTAATGTATTTTTATATGCTTATCCCCCTCTATAAATAGTTTCATCATTTCTCCACCCTCGCTCAGCCCCGTCTGGCTCCAGTATTCCACAATCCCACCGAATTCACTCACATATTTTTATTAATATGTACATATGTTTTACTAGCTGAATACCCGTGCTCCTTCATGACAGATAAGTAGTTTATTATAGCAATATAATTTTGTGCAGTTTATTATAGCACGGATCCCGTCATACTATATGTTGTTCATCAATTGATAAGTAATAAAAGTATAACGTTTCTTGACACTGGGGCGCTCGGGACCAGTGTCAAAAAAACAGATAGCCTAGAGATTACCCGTTATTTATAGTTTAACCAGTACATGTTAAAATTCGTTGTCAACAATAAATGGACGTTAAAATTTATGTTTCCAAGATGTCATTTGGAAACGCCCATTATATTTGCGAGCATTACCAAGAAGTGTTCTAACTGGGGATGCTGATGGGTGCAGCCATCATAGTTGAAATGAACTGCAAATAAAAATAATATTATGAAATAGATACAGTACGTAACAGCTGACCTGTTATCGTCCTAGTAACGCATGCTGCCAAGCATTGCATGTTCTCTTAAAAACCAGCTAAGAATTCAAACCCCTCTAAAAATATTTTTGAATATCAAAAAAACATTTCTTAGCGAGTGTTTATAAACTATAGGGAGTGTCTATGTTTCTGTTAAGTTGTTTGTCTGGGCGATGATAGGTCAGTGAGTGGTATTTGACAAATATATAGTCGATTACATTATTTCAGATTTTGTTTACAATATTCGAGTTTTTTTGCGGTGGGGGGGGAGGTTTCTTCTTTACGTATCTATAGTTATGTTTTTATGTTAAATTGGTATATTCAACCAAATGTATTTATATGTTCTTAAGGGAAAAATTCCCAGAACAAAGCATTTTTTCATTCTTCACGTTTTCTCCTCCCTCTGTAGGGAGAAAACTATCCCCGAAAAGAAAATTCAAACCGTAGCCCCCCCCCTCCTTGAACCTACAAGAATTTCTAGGCACCTTGAAATAAAATCCCAATGCCCCCCCCCCCCCCCACGGAAGCCCTCCTCGCGCTATCTAAACCCTCGGCATTAGGCAACGCTTAAACCCCAAAGGGCGAATCTAATGCTCGTCAAGGCGAATGCTTAGCGTAACTTTAAGGGCTTAAGTCGTTAGCCCGGAGCTCGGGAATGTGACTAATTTGTTAGATTAGCATAAAATTCGTTGGGATTTAAAACTTAATTTGGGGGACTTTGATAAAAATTATGATTCTACATTTAAAAATTGACTCATTAATTTTTGCAGAAATATTTGTTGCAATTAACATTCAAGATAATTTTTAGGGGGTGGGGAGTAAAATGACTATGTTTCTTCAGAATTTTCGCTCAATAATGGTCAAAGAAGTCCGTCTCGCAGGAACTAAGCGTATTCCTCAGAAGGTAGCGTAGCCAATATCAAAGTGAATGTAAACTATATATTCGAAACATTAAATTTCCTATAGTCCGGTAACCGCACGTTTCATGAAATGTTTTCTGGACCTTGAAATTTTGCTATAATGTACCTCTTGGCTAGATAAAAGTCCGTCTCGCAGGAACTGCATCATCTTAGCGCGGTTCCGTTCATATCCCTAGTCTAATTTGGAAAGATTAAAATAGAAGCAGTTATTATTTTGGTTCCACCAGTCTTTTTTTTTTAATTAATTATTATAATGGCGTGTCAACCCTTAAGGTCACTAACGCCATTCCTGTGTGTAGTAAAGTCTTGAAAGGTCATGATTTACAATCTTACCCGGAAGGGTCTGCTAACACTAGAAACTGTCCCGCTAGTTACAAGGTCTTGGAATCCTGGAAATCTATATTTCTAACAATAAATTGTTTTTGTTATTTTTTAACCAGTTTTATTGTCAAATACATTATCGAACTATAAGTAATAAAAAAATAACAAGGAATAAAACAGACAAAAAGAACCATTCGAATAAACGAAATCAATTAATTTAAAGTTTTAAGCACTTATTTCTCCGATTGACAACGCCTAATTAAAACTTTCTTTAGAACCTTTTTTGTAGAGCATTTAGTAAGCTTTCGAATGGTAATCTTCCGCTTCACATGATTGCCAACGGTTTTCGAGATACTAACGAAAGTATACAAAGTTACCAAAACTTTTTTTGTCTGTTAATAAAATATTTTATTCTAACCCTTCCTTTACTCTAAACGTAACAAAAATTTCAACATATTAGTGTTGATGAAATTCGAACTTGCAGAAAATGTTTCAACTGTATCCCATAATTCTAAGTACCAAAATCAAAGACAAACAACCCTCCCTAGGAAGGACGCTAGGCAGTTGAAAAGCTATATCTTGGAAATCCATATCTCTAACATTAAATTGTTTTTCTTATTTTTCTTAACTTGTTTTATTTTCAAATACATTATCCAACTATAAGCAATTAAAAAATAACAAGGAATAAAAAACAGACAAAAAGAACAGTTCGAATAAGCGAAATCAATGACTTTAAAGTTTTAAGCTCTTATTTCTCCGATTGACATCGCCTAATCAAAACTTTCATTAGAACCTTTTTTTTTTTAGAGCATTTAATAAGCTTTCTAATGGTATTCTTCCGTATACCAAGATTCTCAACCTTTTTCGGGATATTGAGGAAAGTAAACAAAGTTACTAAAACTTTTTATGTCTGTTAATAAAATATTTTATTCTAACCCTTCCTTAACTCCAAACGTAACCAAAATTTCAACATATTAGTTTTGATGAAAGTAGAACATGCAGAAGATGTTTCAACTGAATCCCATGATTCTAAGTACCCAAACCAAAAACGGTATCCAAAAATTATTTTTCCAATTTTCTCGAAAACGGTTAAAGCTATCGCCTTGAAAATGGTTTCATTCGTTTTCCTAGCCCAGGAAGCATATAAAACGAGTACTTACAAGCTTATGAACTCAAAAACGTAAGCGTTACGATTTTTTTTGCGCGAATTTCGCCCCAAACGCCATCTTCCAGTAGGCGGATTTCGCTGGTTAACGAACTTGACCTTTCAAATTAGACGAAAGATTTTTGTACCAAATTTCATCAAAATCGGACCATTCGTCTAGGAGCTACAGAGCGAACAGACAAATATATATATATATATATATATATATATATAAATATATACATACATATATATATATATATATATATATATATATAAATAAATATATACATATATATATATATATATATATATATATATATATATATATATATATATATATATATATATATATATATAAATTTGAACCACCGTTATTTTCAGTCAGCACGTCCGGATTTTTTCATTGTATCAACCTTATAAGCGGGGTTCCTCCCTATGGGGAAGGGAGGAACCTCGCTGAAAAGGTAAATATGAGTTGTACGTACCGGGGAACACCAGGTACTGCGAATAGGGAAAACGCGTAAAAAAAATATTTCTCTGTCTAACATCTGAGGTTAGACTTGTTTTCACTGTTTTGTCACTAATGCCGGTTTCGTATTTTGCCTTGTCAAACTTGGGCAATGCATTTTAATATCTCTTAAAAATGTCAGATTGAATTTCAGTTAAAGAAATCATTTTACAGTCAAAAACACCCTTCAACAACACTTCAAAGATACTGTGGCGGAAGGCAAAATACAGCAGTTTTCGTCCCAAAACTTCCCTGACTCAAACTTCTATAATATGAAAAAGGTGGAATGAAAAAAAAAAAGCCTAAAATACCTAGCATACCGAATTATTATTACGATTAACGATCGAAATACATAATATACCAACAAGTCTTAACAAAATACAAATTCGTTTGTTATACTTAAATAATAAATTAATCTGTATTGCAAGGGCAGTTTATTGCCTAAATATTGACTTCTGAAATATGGAAAAGGTGGAGTGAAAAAAGTCTAAAATACCTAGCATACCTCTTAAGAATCATTAATAGACATAAGATATCATTTCGGTAAGTAATTGTTTAGTTTGAGAAAAAAAAAAAAAAGGTAATTTCTCTCATAAAATGCGAGGTTCGTTTTTAGTGGTACTACGTCAAGTGTTTTATGACAAAGGCTGTAAACGGTAACTTCTAGATCCTTTAGACTTGAAGTTACGGCAATTCTCATTAGGATAAGAATTACTTAGAACAATATTATCTTTAATTTAAGATATAGTTGTAGTGTATAGGAGGGGCCGTTCCTGAGATTTTGGTCATTAAAGTAGCCAAAAAGAGAAAAAATTAACATTTTGAAAACATTAGGCGCGGCACGCGTTAACGATCTCCTATCGGGCTCAAACTTCGGGTATCGAAATATCTGGAAAGGGTGATCATTTTGAGGGGGCCGATTCTAAAATTCCGACATAGACTTTTAACGACCACCCTAGTGTACACATACGGCCGAGTAAGGCGATGAAATTTATTGGACATCAACTTCAAAACATGCACTTTTAGGCAAAAATATGCAAAGATAATAGCTAAGTACCGCTTTTTTCGTCTACACCAAAAAATAAAGACAATTTAGTTTAAATAAAGATATCTTCACAACCCAAATGCACCAAGTTCATGGGACATTTTTGCAAAAAAGAAAATTCTTTTAAAAACTTCATATACACATAAATCTTCCTAGGTAATACCAATTTTTAAAAAAAATAAAATATTGCTTTACTTTTCACTAAAAACTGAGCCATTTTTACTCGGTGAGAAAACGTTCAACAATCAGGTCTTTTGTGGTTAGAACTATTAATAATATGGAAAAGCAATATTAGAGCGTCATTCGACAACTAATTAGGTATAAAACAATGTTAGTTGAAACGCGATTGAACGACTTCAGCTTTGAGGGTTTTTCCCCTCTCGGCACCACTGTGCGCCTTGCGCAGTTTGGTTTGAAAAAAAGCCCCATAAAGTGGCCCAGGAAGAGCTACATCGAGATAAGAGGCACAACACAGCACATCATCCCGATAACAGCCTAGACGTGGAGGGTTTTAGGGCTAGAAATGTGGGGCATCGCTCCCCGCTCAGATTGTAGGCAGCGATAAAACAAAATTAAAACTACATTCTGATTTCGGGTGTCCTGCTGAATTTGTAAGAATGTTTTTAATAGAAATAATTATTTCGGGTTTCCTGCTGAATTTGTAAGAATGTTTTTAATACAAATAATTATTTCGGGTGTCCTGCTGAATTTGTAAGAATGCTTTTAATAGAAATAATTATTTCGGGTGTCCTGCTGAATTTGTAAGAATGTTTTTAATAGAAATAATTATTTCGGGTGTCCTGCTGAATTTGTAAGAATGTTTTTAATAGAAATAATTATTTCGGGTGTCCTGCTGAATTTGTAAGAATGTTTTTAATAGAAATAATTATTTCGGGTGTCCTGCTGAATTTGTAAGAATGTTTTTAATAGAAATAATTATTTCGGGTGTCCTGCTGAATTTGTAAGAATGTTTTTAATAGAAATAATTATTTCGGGTGTCCTGCTGAATTTGTAAGAATGTTTTTAATAGAAATAATTATTTCGGGTGTCCTGCTGAATTTGTAAGAATGTTTTTAATAGAAATAATTAAGGATAGATAACAATTTTTAAATTAATAAAATAAAATTATGAAATCCAAAAGCCTGACATGCAGGAACTGCTTCATCATTGCGCGGCATATCCTAATTAAATAAATGCATCCTTTAGAAACCACCCCGCCCAACGCCCTCTTCATTTCCAGTCGTTAGATACACTCGGAATGAAAACACGATAAAGAGTTTTAACGGTTCCTCCCTCCCACCAGAGGGGGGAATCCCGCTTATGAGGTTGACCTTAGATCGCAATACGGAAGGGCTCGCTGAGAAAATTCCTGGCTGCACCCTGGACGTCGGCGCTAATGGCCACGATTTGTCGATGCGCCGTAAAAAAAAAAAAAAAAAAAAAAAAAAAAAAAAAAAAAAAAAAAAAAAAAAAAAAATATATATATATATATATACATATATTTATATATAAATATGTATATATGTATATAGAAGATACACGAATAATTTTTGAAAAAAGTATTACTTTGAATCATAAACACTTTGATAAAACGAATAGAAAAATTCTCTAAAACCAATCATTTTCGCTATTTTTTTTTCTTTCTTTTTTTAGTTAAACTCTAGAAAAACATTTTTCATAGAGGGCCTTATTGGAAAACTTGATTGCGGGCATGGAGGGTTGGCAGGAAGTAGAGAAAAAATTCCATCGCATTTCGTTCTTCGGATGAGAAACTCAATTCTCATTGAAACATACAAAATCGATTTGTCTGGCGGAAATATAGTGCTGAATTCGTGGTGGGAACGGTGGGAGCTATTTCCCGCTATTTTATATCTGATAACGTTGCCTAGCAATATCACGACAAATGCGGCCGGAGAGTAAAAGAATTTCCTTGCTCGTGTTCCAAGTTTCTCCCCAGAGGTGAAATAATCCGCTTATCATGTCGACCCAATGTCGCAATTCGGAAATGTTGATATTTTATAGGCCGGCTAGTAGGACCTGCTTAACCTTAGCGCGTTTCTGCTCTTATTTCCAGAGTCATTTTAAAAGCATAGAATAGAAACAATTTAAAGTTTGTTATGATATTTTTGCAAGATTGTAACACTCAAAAAAAGCGAGATTTTAGTGACAACAATTCACAAGATACTGACAGTATCCCAAGTGGACATTACTCCCTCTGCCTTCTCAACGTTTGCTTTTTTTATATTAATTTTTTATTGACTTTTAATAATTTAGAATTGTTTATAAATGTTATAAAAAGAATGAGTTCTTCTAGGAATTCCTCACCTATCACAATATTGTCAGAGAATTTAACGATTCTTGGACGGATTTTGCTGGTAAACGAACTTGACCGTTTAAATCAGATGAGATATTTTTGTACCAAAACCAGATTTTTACTAGAAAGTGCTTTTCTCTGATAATAAAAATTTGTTTTTCTCGGCATCCGTTGTGTTCATCTAAAGAGAAAACAACGTCGTAAACGTAAAGTAAATCCCTTCATTAGGTGGCGGGGGGGGGGGGGGGGTAACTCAGGAGCGAAATTACTAATTTGCTCATTCCGGTAGTAATTTCTGTTGCATTGTAACGAAACTCAGAATACGTCTTGGTAATCATATTAGAAAGGAGTGCTATGAAAATGAACTAAATCAGTCTCTCGGAAGGATGGTTTATTTTGTACTATGCTTGAATAGAATTTTCCAGTGAAACGTAAGTAGGCAAAGCTGGCGCTAGGAGTGCCTCTGTCTTGATATTACTTCTCATTTCTAACGCTAGGGGTGCTGTATCCCGTTCCTGCACCCGACCAAAAGACGAAAATGTGAAGTTTTTGTGTATTTATTAAGTATGTACCTCGCACCCACAAAACTCTGCAAGGAAATTAATTAAAAAATTAATGACTAAAATAATTTCATTGATTTGCTCAATTAAAAATGTAAAAGAGCAAAACTATTAATGTTTTTATTGGATATATATAGGTTATTGTAAGCAGATTATTCAGGAATGGAGTCTACACTACCAAAACTCTAAGGGAAGTGCTTAGTTATCCAGCCCCTGTGCGACGTACTTTTTAAGCATGCGATTTAACCAAAGTTCGGTTGAAACGTGAACTCACCCCAAGCAAGGGACTTCCGGATTGCGTCGACATGAGGGGAATCCTTCCTTTCGAAGAGGAAACGCGATAAAATGTTGTTTTAATTGATATTATCACGGAACACCGAAATCTCAAACAACGACAATCTCAAACAACGACAATCTCTAACAACGACAATCTCATTGTTCAACGATCTCTTCTCAATGAAGTATAACACAAAATTTGCGAATGATAAATCTTGAATCCATTCCTGATTGTGTTATCTCGTCATCAAATAACGGATCAAACCTTTTTTCCATGGAGTTAATCCCATCGGTTTCCGCTATGAAGAACATAAAACCTTTGATGGAAAAGATTAAAATTAATGATCTCATAACGGAATACCTGAGCTGGCTTAATTACTTTGGGGCTTAAAAACGATAATTCCAGTGGATATCAAAGAACTTTTCCAGTTTCATTTTTTTTTATCGTCCGATTCGGAGCTTTATTAAGGGATCTTCATTTTCCGAATATCATTTTTTTTTTTTTTTTTTTTTCAAAAAATGTCATTGGCACAAATTGAGTATCCGACCTATTTAAAGTTACTCTGTTAATGGAATACAACCTTATACTAATCGCATACATATGGGGCAAGTTTGGTTCGATGGTAGACCGTTGTTTTGGAAAGAGTTATGTTCGAAACTCGGACGCAAATTGGAAATTTTATCTTCAAGCGTCGTCGTCTGAGCGTCGGAGGAAGGGTTAGCACTTTCCTTTGGGGCAAGCAGTCTTTAGAGGAATATCTGGACATGGATGAAGAGACTGGAGTAGGACTCGTGGGTATAGTTATAGAGGGAAGAAGGGAAGGGAGGAATGGGAGAGGAAGACCAAGACTAGAGTACACTAAGCAGATATTGTCCGATGTCTGCTGTAGGAACTATGTGGAGATGAAGAGACTGGAGCAGGACTCGTGGGTATAGTTATGGAGGGAAGAAGGGAAGGGAGGAATGGGAGAGGAAGACCAAGATTAGAGTACACTAAGCAGATATTGTCCGATGTCTGCTGCAGGAACTATGTTGAGATGAAGAGACTGGAGCAGGACTCGTGGGTATAGTTATGGAGAGAAGAAGGGAAGGGAGGAATGGGAGAGGAAGACCAAGATTAGAGTACACTAAGCAGATATTGTCCGATGTCTGCTGTAGGAACTATGTTAAGATGAAGAGACTGGAGCAGGACTCGTGGGTATAGTTATGGAGAGAAGAAGGGAAGGGAGGAATGGGAGAGGAAGACCAAGCTTAGAGTACACTAAGCAGATATTGTCCGATGTCTGCTGCAGGAACTATGTGGAGATGAAGAGACTGGAGCAGGACTCGTGGGTATAGTTATGGAGAGAAGAAGGGAAGAGAGGAATGGGAGAGGAAGACCAAGATTAGAGTACACTAAGCAGATATTGTCCGATGTCTGCTGTAGGAACTATGTGGAGATGAAGAGACTGGAGCAGGACTCGTGGGTATAGTTATGGAGAGAAGAAGGGAAGAGAGGAATGGGAGAGGAAGACCAAGATTAGAGTACACTAAGCAGATATTGTCCGATGTCTGCAGTGGGAACTAAGTGGGAGTAATGTGTCACAAGTAGAAATAGCGTGTATAGTAGTGAATGGAATGTATCCACGTCAAAAACCAATTTCGAGAAATGTAAAAAAAAATTAAATTTTTAGGAATTCTCATTTGTAATTCTTCAGGATGGTGGATTGAGCTCATCCAAACTAAGACTAACAATTTTTGGTGTCACTATAGAAGCATTGAAATAATTTTGTATACTTACAGAAATAAGCATGTGAGATTTAGGAATTGAGGTTAAGAAGTCGTTTTAAGATTCGTCGAAAGCAAACATTCGAAAGCTTAGTAAATTTTCTTCAAGCAATCATCAGCAGAGCCACCCGGAGTTAGCGTTGCTTGAAATTCGAAAGTAATATACCTTTCCTTAAAAATGGACGGAAAAGGAGAATGTGGAGTGAATTAGTCAGTCTTGTGCATTCTGGAGCCTAAAATCTCGCTTTGTTTTAGTTGTCTTTGGATTAGGTTTTCAATTGGTTTACGAAATATCTAAACAGCATAATAACCTTTTCTATTCCAAATATTTCAAATGATACTAGGAATAAAAACGGATAACCTCATATGCGGGTTTCCTCACTATGGAGGGAGAGAGGAACCGCTCTAAAACTTAATAAGATGATTCACATCCTGTGGATTGTAATATTAACACTATAAAGCCCCATTATGGTATATAAAATACTAGTAAATAATTTTTACTCACTCGGTGGTTGTAGATAGTTTGAACGCAATGGCGCTATGACGGATTCTCTGGACGCCCTCCTCGAAGCCAAGTACCCTAAACCTCGAGGACTACTGGGTCTCCTGGATAGTAGTGTTTCTTCTGTGAGTCCTGACGCTGTAGTAAGGTCTGATGTTGATCTCCTGCAGAGGGGGAATTTGAAAACTGGAGAGGCGGGGGGCGCTCCTGCAAAGATATTGACAGAATACCGTTAAAAAAAATCATTTTTGTACTTCTAATCTATTATCAGATCTACTAAAGAATAATACTACTAATGGATATTATGATACATTCCATGCAGATTTCATCCTGAAAGACATATCAATTTTTTAAAACTTGAACAAATGAGTATATCAAAATAATCTTTCAGCATAAAATTCATTACTAAGCAAAATATGAACTGTTTCTTTTCTAAGCTTTTCAAAACACACCTGGTAAAAGGAATTAGAAGTTTATAGTCGACTAGTGATGCTCAGAAAATTTAATGTACATATATCCATACGTTTTAAAATTTCATTTTGTTTATTTTTTCGCTTAATAAGTTGTTATTGTTAATGAAAATGTCACGTAAAAATCTTGCTATCTTTCTATGCCCGTTCTCATTTCATGGATACATCGTATATTGAGAGATGGTAACATAGCATTGATAATGTGATAAGCGCTATCACGGACAACACTTATCAAATCATCTTATTTTCGCGGTAGGCGGAAGGTCAAATAATAAAAACTTCACCTTACATATCACCAACTTTATTACGTCCCTACATGTTTCACACCTTTTTTAGTGCCTCTTCAGGGGAAAAGTTACATATGTATAAAACTTACAGCCTCAATCTGAGGAGGATAACCTTCCACCAGTACGGCCACGTCTAGACTGAGCGTGGTCTGAAAGAATCCAACATGGCGAAATATAATCAGCTGATCCATAATCGATTTGTCATACATTTAAAATTTAAAATTAATTTCCAGTAGAAATATAGTCTTAAAAATTAAAACCATCTTCCCACCCTCTAATTAAAACAAATTTTTACTTTTTGTCAAATAAATTAATAAAAATCCACACCTTCCGCCTACCACGAAAATAAGAAGATTGAGAAAAGGGTCAGTTGAAGAATAAATACTTATCAAATCATATCGTTTCATTTGAAATTCCAATTACGCTATAATCAGCTGGGAAGCCACCATATATCGTCGATACAAAAGCAAACTAACGAATATGAAAATCACCACTTTTCAGAGTGGAAAAGTATTTATTCATAACTTTTTTTTGGAAAGTCAAATATTCGGCAGATTTGACCTTTTAATAGTGGAATACTTTCCCTTTAATAGAGTGAAGTCAGATTGAAGAATTTGCCGTAAATAAGTCCAGCAGAAATTATTAAAGATGGACAATGAAAGATGCATTTTTTCATATTCGTTAGTTTGCTTTTGTATCGACGATATGATCTCTGTCTGAATTATCTCTCTATGACCAACGTTTGTCCATGTTATATGTATTATACGAAACATACATATCATATATTAATCCTGGGTAACTGACCCTGATAATAGAAATTAGAGGTACTCGAAATATGAATTTTAAATTAAAGAGTGGTTAAATAGTAATCATTTTTTAACGTGTTTCCTATCTCCATTATGGGTAATACCCCGTACAGGATATCTACATGATATCGTAATTCCAAAGCGTTGGTTAGAAATGTGGACGTTGCGTAACACATTTATCAGGGAAAACTGTCAAATTTGTATATATATATATATATATATATATATATATATAAAGTTTTATATTTGTTAGGGGCTCTAATAGCCGATGTGACTTCCATGGACTGTTATACATAAATAAATAAATAAAGCGTTTATTGCATGATGAAAACAAAATAATAAGAAATTACCTACTTCGAAAGAGCAAAAAATAAAATAAATACAAGTTTGAATTATTTTCCTCCTAAATTACTATTTACAAAATATATAAAAGTGTATGTTGCCTCATACAGGCCTCCCCTTTATGGGGGTAATGGTCTAACTCCCCTGGAGACCAAACCAACTAGGAAGTGGAGTTTGCTATTTCTTACCACAATGCTATCAATTTTCCTTTATCCCTTGCGAATTTGGCCCAGCTATGAATTGTATTATTATATTACTGTTAGTTAAATAATACTATGCCTATATTTCAATATATATATAACGGGTGTTCTACAGGTTACCGCCCTTCTAGCCGTGAAAGAACCGAAACGGAATCAAACCCACAACCTTTGGTACGCAGTTCTCACGCCTTAAATATCACAACTTTCAGGCATCTTTGATAAAAACAAAAATACCGAACAAGGTTGGTCTTAAAATACCACCTTGTGTTACTCCTCCAATTGTAATCTTATGAAAGTCATGAGAGCCAACTTTCATTTTTTGTTAAAATTTGCCTGTTGTTTAACTTTTTCATATAAAGGAAATTTCAAAGCATTTGAAAAACATAATAAATATAGTATTTATTACGTTTAAGATGTGATATTTATTGCTTTGAGAAAAGTAAACATGTTGAACAAGAATGGTGTTAAAAGATAGTCTTTAGCTACTCTCTAAAACGTAATGTTACCAAAAGTCATGATAGCCTATATTTCATGAAATTTTAAGGATATCGTGTTGAAATAGATATGAAATAGCATAAAATATCGTAAAGTCCACTAAAGTTTCCGTGCGATAAAACCCAACATATATATTCTTTAATTCTTTGCAGGACATTCTGCGACGGACACGCATACTGATAAGAATTCTCTTCGACTGATAAGTAGAATTTTTTTACATTAATTTAACGGATAATTATTACATTTCGTACAAAAACCGTCCATATCCGTAAGCTGACTCCAAGAAAAATCCATGATACTCCATTTCAGCACCATGTTGCTATAATTTTTTTCTATATTGTTGCGTTATATTGCTCGCTAATATACGACCTATATATTAGTTAGTACCCTAAAACACCAAATTAAACTGCTGGTGAGAGATGTTAAATGAGAACACACCTATATTAAAATTCGCAAAACAATGATCAATTTTTAAGTACTAGCTAAACACATTGTACTCTTTTGGTAACAACAAACGTATTAACTTATGACGGATTCAGTTAAAAATGTTTCAAGACAATTGACATTCTTCCAATCTGAGATATATTAATTTTGCGTACATTAGAAGTTCACAATGTATTAGGGAAAAAAATTGTTTAACATATATAAGGAGTTTTAAAATTTTCGTAAGTTTTCTTAAATATTTATGTATGAAACATATACATATTTGAACATTTTCACGTGGACAATTCTCATCAAATCTTTCGTACTACGTCATCTAAATTCCCACTCTGAAGAGAAAAAAACATACAAAAACGAGTGTCACCTTTTACTAAATAAAAATGTTACTCAGCAAATATTTGTGCATATATTCGCATATAAAGGGTGTCCCAGTCTTAAACTGACAGACTTCGTATATCGATGGGGAATCGAAAAACCTAGTGAAAAAGTCGATTGGAGATTTTCTCGTTTTCGAGAAAAACAAAGGAGTTTTTTTGGACAAATTTCGTTATCTCGCAAAATATTCAAGCTAAGACGCTGAACTTGGTTTCATCCTAAAGATAATTTAATAACCTAGAACTTTTGTATTAAGGTGTTTTTTTCGCATAACGCTTCGTTTATGCGATTAATCGGGATTTGTTCAAAAAAAATGTTCTTATTAGCGTTTTTCTCGAAAACGAGAAAATCGCCAAAGGTCTTTTTGACTTAGTTTTTCGATTCCACATCGATATGCGAAGTCTGTCGGTTTAAGACTGGGACACCCTGTATATTGGATATATATATATATATATATATATATATATATATATATATAGAGAGAGAGAGAGAGAGAGAGAGAGAGAGAGAGAGATGATAAAAACTAAAGCAAATAATACATAATGTTATAAACATATCAACAACAAGCAAGTTGTGAGTCTAAACGTAAAAGACAAAGAATAAGAAAAATAGTGCTAATTGCCAAGCTGTCGATGCGCCGTAAAAAAAAGAAGTCAGACAACTGATTAATTGAAATTCTTTATTATTCGAAATAATCACCAAAAAAATGATGAAGTACATAGAACGAGTGTCTATCTATAAACTAAGATAATAAACAACAAATTTATAAACACAGCTATAAATAAGAAAGCATAACAAATCCTGAATAAAAAGAAAAAGATAGGGAGAGAAAGTGGAAGGGAGAGAAAGAGAGAGAGAGTGTGAGAGAGAGGGAGAGGGAGGGAGAGATAGAGTGTTAGGGAGAGAGGGGGAGAGAGAGGGAGAGGGAGGGAGAGATAGAGTGTTAGGGAGAGAGGGGGAGAGAGAGAGTGAGAGAGAGAGAGAGAGAGAGAGAGAGAGAGAGAGAGAGAGAGAGTGAGAGAGAGAGAGAGAGAGAGAGTGAGAGAGAGAGAGAGAGAGAGAGAGAGAGAGAGAGAGAGAGAGAGAGAGAGAGAGAGAGAGAGAATTAGATGAGCAAAAAAATAAGAGGTGCTTTCACAAAAATATTTTACAGAGAATTTGTCGAGCCAGAAAGAAGAACAGTCCGAGACTAAGATTCTCGGATGAAGATATAGTATAAGAAAGATATAGTGAAGAATGCACTAGAAGTTGTGCTAAACATTCAACCGAAAGAGATTTGGTCATCTTGAGACCCTGAGGTTATTACCAATGTCGGTCGGCGATGCGCCCGGTCTCGAGTAAGCTAGATGAGTGAGGTCTCTTGGTCTTCGCCGCGGTCTCTGAGGTTCTTCCGTCTCTTCTATCAGTGCTGTCTGGCTTTCTGGTGAAGTACCTACAATAAAACATCAGGGTACACAGGTATTTTTTGGAGTTTTGGAGAATGAAAGCCAACGAGGGTTTTAGTGGGCCTTTTATCTTGGCTGTAAGCGGATTGAAAGTCGGGTGGTGTGCACTTCGTGATAAAGTGGACAAACGAAAAGCCGACTCACGCTGAAAATAGTGGTGTCTTCGAAGATGCGTATTAGGTAGCAAAGATTTGTAAGATATTCTATGTACAACAAGTTTTCTTCTTATAAGAAAGTCAAGCTATTCGTTTCTTGATGAAGTGAGGTAATCTAAAGACAATTCACTAGCCCAGATGCCAAATAGCTTTTTGTTCTAATTGGAAAATAGCTACCAACATTTAAAGGTCACGAATCAAAGTGGATTAGAAATAAAATATTTTGCAATTTGAGATGAAGTGAAGCGGAAGTGGAAGACGGATTTTGGCGAGTCCCAAATGTTTTAGGGGGTGAAAACCTACTTAGGCTAACGAGGTTCCAAAGTGGCATAATAAGTGGATTCAAAATCAAATACTCTAAGGTTTTTGGTGAAGTGGAGTTTCGACAAGAAAATTCTCAGCCCTCCAAGCCAAAGTTCGGTGTCCCTCAAAGAGTTACAATCAACCAAGGTTTAGAGTACCAAAAATATTTAGTGATATAAGTAAATGATTGAGAAGATAAATATCTTGCAATTTGAGATCAAGTGGAACAAGAAGATGCATTACTCGTTTGGTTGGTTTATTTCAAAAAATGTTTTAGTTAGCTCAGTTCTTATAATGGTTCCATCATCTCTCTTATAAGAAGGTACATTGTAGGACAAAACGTAACCTTATAATTTGCCATCATACGCCGAAAACTGGCGTCTCCTAAAACGCAAATTAGATTTTCAGGTGCCTTCCAAAGTCAGACATCCATGCAAAAACGGAAACTACAACCTCGCAGACGTGGCAAATAAAAAATTCAATGGTCTTACCTATGTCTGTGGGTGACGCACCGGGCTTGGAATACGCAAGATGAGTGAGATCCCTTGGTCTCCTTCTCGCCCGCAGGTGTGGTTCCTCAGTCTCGTCTATAAGCGTTGTGTGGCCTTCGGGTGAAGTCACCTCACAGACAGAGCCCCGCCTCTCCGACATCTTCTCTCACCTGAAACAGAGAACATCTATCTCACACATCACGCATATGTTGTAATAATATAAAACTGTCGTCAGAAACGATTCTCGAGATTCTAAGATATTGATCAATTAATTAGAATGAACTTGAAAACAAAAATTGTTATCATCAAGGGAGCCAAACCCTTGAACGGGACCAGTTAGTTTCATGTGTAATATTAAATTGTACTTTTTTTATTTTAGCGCTCCATAGTAAATTTCATGTTTCAGAACCCATAGATCACGAAAAGAACTGTGGTTCAATTTTATATATATATATATATATATATATATATATATATATATATATATATATAAAGAGAGTGAGTCAAAGAGTAAGAGAGAGCCCATATCTTCTAACAAAGGGAATCAGCTGTGAAGTGACAGCCATACCACTCTCCCTTGTCTCCCAAACCTCCCTTCTCTATTGTAGGCAATCAATGAAGCTGTTAATTGATAGTTTAAAAGGCCCCTGTCGACCCTTTGTCGGAAGAGCAGTCCAATCAATGCCCTTCATGATTGATCGCCGGTCCCCTTGTTGGGCGGACTTGTCCGCAGAGTTAAGTCAATTAATTCCGCCCCTGCGGATTTGGTCCTCCGAGCCGGATTCTTTCAAACGGACAATGGTCGGTTTTCGATTTCCTTTTGATGGAATGGCAAATGATTTGTCACAATGGGCCTTTATGTGAAATAGACATTATTAGTGGTTGTTGTTTGGCCATCGAAAGGAGATTGCACTAATAAGCATATAACGTTTAGCAATAAAGCTATTCAGGTTGCTATTTATATAATAGTTTATAAAACCTTAATCCATCCTATCTATTAGGCTCATAATAGTTGAACTAACTATCTACAAATCAGGCACTACAGTCCTTGAAGTATCTCCTTCGCCACCATTCCTTTCGGTCTTGAGCCACTCCCGGACTCCTAACTTTTATAAATCCTCAGGGTGATTTAGCAACCTTAATCTGGGACTTCCTCTCCTTCTGGCATCTCCAAACTAGTTTTTTGGTAGTCTATCAGGCTCCATCCTTCCTACATGGCCAAGCCATTTTAACCTGCCTTTTTCAATAGAAGAGATTTAATGTAAGGCCATTTTCTATTCTGAAGCGCAACCACACAAACACACACAGTCCCTTCGTTGACGTATAATTGCGATAAGTTGTGTTATATTTTGTCAAGGTTTTATTTTATATATGTGTTGTAAAATACTAACAATGTGTTGGCTTTTTACAGAAACATGTTACATGGTATAGTTAAACAGTCTCGTAACTGGCAGAAGAATGTTGTCAAAATTAAAATTCAGGCTTCATGATGGAAAAAGTATCGAAGTCATTGAAATATCCGATTTAGTTAATGTATATTATTGGATTTATGAGATGCAACAATATTTTGATGCCACGAAGAAAAACATCATCTAGGGTCAATCCAAATGAAATGATCCAAAAAATAATAATTTGGTTGCTTCACCATTTTTATTCATTTTATTTTTTGATATGTTTTTACTAAACAAATTGGGAGTTTCAAATTGTTTTTTTTTAATTTAATCTTTAACCTTCTACATAAGGCGGCCAGTTTTGATTTGAATCACGTAGCGATTTTTCGCTTTGAAGACTTTAGCGTTAGCTTGATTATCTCTATGAGATTGGAACTGGTAGCATTTTTTTCAACACTCTTTCACCTACAATACTGATTCATAGCCATAATTCCCTATGCAAAGCATAGCAGTCTAAATGGTCTCCAAAGTTGGGGGTCGAAAATTAACGAATTCCAAACACATTAAAAAAACCATGAAGGAGAACTTTATCAGAGTTAATATTTTTTTAAAAGTAAGATATCATTGGGTAGTCGTATTTTATAGAGTATCAGCATTAACAACTCCTTACTTTTTGATGAATTTTTGAAATTTCGATTTTTTAAATTTTTATAAAGTTAGAGGTTACATATCTCAGATGGGACGGGATAAAAATCCGTGATCTTCACACCTTATGTAGGCCTATATGGTAGCAAAGTGGAGTATACGTTTCAATATTGACATAAGACTCTGAACCAAGGAATGAATTTTTGAAATTTCGATTTTTTAAACTTTACAAAAATTGAAAAAATCGAAATTTCAAAAATGCATAACACAATACCTTGTGTAAAGAGATTATGGATCGCTCGTATATCACTGTTTTCTTGAAGGATATTTTGTCTATTTTATGATGGAATCATTAGAATTTAATTATCTTGAACTGATTTCGAACAATATTTTGTTATTCAATAAAACATTTGACATCCCCAAGTGTCCGGAGCCAATTTTTATGAAACATATTTGTTTTGTATATAAAATACCATACAATTTTTAGCGCGGTTCCTCCCTCCCCCATAGGGAGGAACCCCGCTTATAGGGTTGATACAATGAAACAATCCGGAAGTGAAAATATTTTATTCACAGACATAAAAAATGTTGGTAACTTTGTATACTTTCCTTAATATTTCGAAAAAGGTTGAGAATCATGCGAAACGTAAGATTACCATTAGAAAGCTTACTAAATGCTCTACAAAAATGGTTCTAATGAAAGTTTTGATTAGGCGATGTCAATCGGAGAAAAAAGTGCTTAAACCCTTAAAGTAATTGATTTCGCTTATTCGAACTGTTCTTTTTGTCTTTGATTTTGGTACTTAGAATTATGGGATTCAGTTGAAACATTTTCTGCATGTTCGAATTTCATCAACACTAATATGTTGAAATTTTGGTTATGTTTGGAGTAAAGAAAGGGTTAGAATAAAATATTTTATTAACAGACAAGAAAAGTTTTGGTAACTTTGTATACTTTCGTTAGTATCTCGAAAACCGTTGACAATCATGGGAAGCAGAAGGTTACCATTCGAAAGCTTACTAAATGCTCTACAAAAAAGGTTTTAAAGAAAGTTTTAATTAGGCGATGACAATCGGAGAAATAAGTGTTTAAAACTTTAAAGTAATTGATTTCGTTTATTCGAGCAATTCTTTTTGACTGTTTTATTCCTTGTTATTTTTAAATTGCTTATAGTCGGATAATGTATTTGACAATAAAACAGATTAAGTAAAATAAGAAGATCAATTTATTGTTAAAAATGTAGCGTTCAAAGAGAGAGATCCCAAGGCTTTCCAAATGCCTCAGAGCGGAGGCCTTTCTGCCCGACTTATGGGATAGCTGACCCATACAGGTAAGATTGTAAATCAAGACCTTTCAAGACTGGTTTGTTTGAGATTTCATTTGGATAGGTGTTTCGCTATTGATCTAAACAAAGTAATAACTGTTTCTATTCTATGCCTTCATAAACACTAGAGATAAGAACGGAACCGCGCTAAGATGACGCAGTTCCTGCGAATCGGACTTTTGCTTATAACATTTATTTCTATCTACAATATTTTAAAAGTTAGAATATTTGAGGAAGGGTGGTTTCACCCCTTGAATATCCGATTGGACCGATATAAAAAAAAACACTTATCGATTATTTTCACGTTTTTAATAAACATGCAAATTATCATTAAAATCGGCTCCGGGCACTTGGGGATGTTCCCTTGTAAGTTAAAAAAACAGGAAATTGGAGTTTGGCTAATTAGAAATAAATTACCCTGTATACTTACATGAAAAAAGTGTACGATCTGTTTTTCATGACATAGATTATGAAACGTCAACGTTTTTATCACCACTTCCAGCTCATATCCATGCCTGAAAGGCCTATGATATATGAAACCTCAAAATTTCTTGCCGGAACATCCGTGCTACGTCATAAACTAGCCTGATTCTTAAATGGGAGGAGCAAACGCGCAAAAACAAAACAAAAAAAAAACCTTTCTTGACCATAAATTTGCAGATTTATAAGCCTCTTAGCTAAAAGAGTGGCCTGTCAGAGGATTAATGAGAGGATGATGATGATGACGTCGGAAGATGAAGTGCCCCTAAGTGATATTAGAGCTCTAAGGGTCCACTTATCTCTCTGGAAGGGGAGCCCGTCATAACCTCCATGTAACCTTTACTCGCTCGATCTTTAACGAGACCCTCAAAATGAATAGTTTTATATGACATTTTATTCATTTTTATTTCCTCTCTTTCCGTATTTAGCGCGTTTCCTCCCTCATTTTATGAAGGGAACCGCGTAAATTTCACAATTGACAATTAGAAGTGCAGACGAAAAATGTCGATGTGCTTCATAACGTTTAATGAAACGGTCTAGGCTTGCAGGTAGACCTTTTTTGTTTGAGAGTATTGATTCGGCAAATCAAATTAAACTTGTTTCAATTCTCTCTCTCTCTCTCTCTCTCTCTCTCTCTCTCTATATATATATATATATATATATATATATATATATATATATATATATATACTTTTGTTAGCTTTGTGAATTTTATATCCAACTGACTATCATTTAGACTGACTTTGATTCTGCTGTTCGAATGAGTTAATCGCTTCTGTTGCGGAATTATATATTCTTGTAGATGACCCAAAATATCTAAATTCTAGTAATTCTTCTAAATACTTAGTATTAAGCCAGACTCCACAACGAGTACATGGTAACGAGAGGACTTCCTAGCAAGAAGTGCCCCTGAAGAGGTGCAGCCACAGTAAGGAAAAGTATTTCAAAACAGGATCATAAGATGTTTCCTGGGCACGTTTTATCCACGCAGACGAAACGAGGTACTACGGGAAGAACCTGGGATACCTGAAGTTGAAGGATTCTTCGCAGGGGGAACTATTCTCTTTGCAGACATCACTCCGCCGCCTCCCCCCCCCCAGTAGACAGAAAATCTGTCGAACAGTTGGCTGATCTACGGTGAGTATAAGACTGATTGGGAGGAAAATAAGCGTTGTCCCCAACAGCAAACCGATGGATCATTGAAGGGAATACACGCATTAGAAAAAGTGTACTCCAACATCAAACACTGACAATTGTACGTGGAAAGTGCAAAAACAGGCACAAGCCAGGACTTTTGCTTTGTAACCTTTTTTAGGGACAAAAAAAAACGAATTCCTCCTCTATTCCTGCGCGTCGGACTTTTAGCACTTTCCTCCGAAGGAAAGTAGCTATTGAGGTTGGACTCATGACGGAATTTTTGAAAAATTTCTTCAAATCTTTATCGATCCTACCTAGTAGACACCGAAAATGACCCCCGTTAAAATTTATATATATATATATATATATATATATATATATATATATATATATATATATATAATAATAGATAAATCCATCCTTTCACCCATCTGATGCACTATTAATTGTTACTCTGACTTCACAAACGATTTAGTAACTTCGTTATTAAAATTAACTGGATGTCCTGAACAGGCTCAGGTAGTGAGTCACCTCATGATTTTAATTCGCACAAAATTATTGATATATATATATATATATATATATATATATATATATATATATATATATATATATATAATACTAAGTATATTGGTGCCATAGAGACGACTTGCTCCTAGGGGATCAGTACATAATCCCTTAGTGGGTTGGTCCATTAGAGCGATCCCCCATCGGAGTAAAGTGTTAGTAAACCGACACCCCCCGTCTCCATCCAGCCAGGGGGGAGGATAAAATTAATGGAGCTCTAGTTCTGGCGACGAAATAAAAGCAGAGGTTTTTAGAAATGTTTTTAGCGAGGTTCTTTTATTGAGGATCGTTTATCAAACGGATTTGTGATTCGCGAAAACACTCTGGCTGTTCCAATGAAAATTATGGTTGTAATAAGGCATCGTCTTTAAAAATAGTCTTCAGGAATAAGGACAGTAATCAGATAACTATACAACATTTGCAACGCAAGTCCGCAACACTAATTTAGGAAGTTTATACCTGCCGCATAAGAAGTCTTTATATAAAAATACAGAGCAGTTGAAAAATACATACCTACTGCATTATTTTTAGATTAATAGAGATATATTTGCAAGTACACATGATCCTTCAAAAACGAATGGAAAAGTGAGGTATATAATAACAATAAGTCCGATTCGTAGGAACTTCGTTAGCGCGGTTTCGTTTTTATCCCTAGTATCATTGGAAAGCTTAGAATAGAAATAAACAATTTAAAAAATATATATATTTCGTGAAAATTGTCAACACTCACTCGAAAATTTTGAATAAAAGCGATATTAAGGCGTCAAGGCACAGGAAACTGGCCGAAGCCAACTTACACAGATTCTAAAATTACACAATCCGACTCTCCCTCATTCTAAAGGAAGGCTCTGCATGTCAATACTGAATACAAACATAAGTTTGTTTATACTTCAATAATAAATACAGACACGTTTCTCATTTACTTGTCAGGTTGTATTATAAAAAATGCAATTAAAATAATAATAAGCAATTAAAAACTAAAGCAAATAGTGAAAAAAAAATCAATTAATAACAGAGGTAAAGACTCGCAGGAGCTTCGAAATCTTAGTGCGGTTCCTTTCACAACCCTAATGCTAATAGTAAAGGAAGAGAAACAGTTATTGGTAGGTTTTGGTCGTTCGTGAAAAATCTATATATATAAAAATCACGTGTCTGTCTGTTTGTTTGTTTGTTCCTTATACAAATCCACACCGTTTGACTGATTTGGACCAAACTTGGCAGACAGGTAGGTCTTGATACGGGAAATCTCCTAGGCTAGGTCAAAAAAATCTACCAGCTGTCTGTCTGTTTGTTTGTGCCTTATACAAATCCACACCGTTTGTCCGATTTTGAATAAACTCGATACCGTCTCCACACCGTTCGTCCGATTTTGACTAAACAAGGTACACATGTAGATCATAATCTGGGGAGTGTCGTAGACTAAGTCAAAAACGATTTATAACTGTCTGTCTGTATGTTCGTCCCTTATACAAATCCACACCGTTCGTCCAATTTCGACTAAACACGGTACACATGTAGATCTTAATCTGAGGAGTGTCGTAGGCTAAGCCAAAAACGACTACCAGCTGTCTGTCATTCATACAAATCCACGCCGTTCGTCCGATTTTGACTAAACTCTGTACACAGGTAGATCCTAATCTGGAGAGTGCCGTAATCTAGGTCAAAACCCTCTACCAGCTGTCTGTATGTTTGTTCCCTATAAAAATCAAAACCGTTTAATAGGTTTTGATCAAACTACACGACACACAGGTTGGTCTTGATCAGGGGATTGTCATAGGCCAAGTCAAAACCGTCTACCAGCTGCTGTCTGTATGTTTTTTTTGTTTTTTTTTTTTTTTATAAAAGTCCACCGTTAGACCGATTTTTACCAAACTTGGCATACTTGTATGTCTTGATACGGGGGGTTTTATAGGTTAGGTCAAAGTCGTCTAGGACTCAAAGTTGGGAGGTCACGGGTTCGAAACAGTTACAGATTCGTGTTATTAGATTTTAATAATACTTATTTGGTTTCTACTTTTTTTAGGCTTTTCTATATGCAGAAAGTAGGTGTAGCATGGCACGCCGGGTAGCAGCTAGTATAAAATAAAATCTTAAAGAGAAATAATATACGATTTTAAACGCCACAACACACATTTGTATTTATATATTCTTGGAATTTATTTACATTAAATGATATACTTGAGTCCTTAGAGCTACTAAGTATTTAATTGTATTATACTTGCTACCCGGACACATGGAAATCCCAGGTACCACAGTAGCGGACTTACAATATTTGCAGTAGACATTGAATAACTGACAGTACACCACTGAATAACGAACATAAAACCACACTTACAAAATAAATGACAAATCACTTTGACCAACACAAACGATAAAAATTTGAGGAAAATAGAAGAAACTGTGTGTGCCAGGCAATCCAACAACCGAGCCCACTAGCGTAAATAGAAAATAATTTCGATGGGCTGGGGGCACCTAGGCATTTGGGGTGTAGGGGAAAATTTAAATATTTTAGTGTAAAATGGTGAGTTTTAAGGTCCACTGGACACCTAGTAGACAAGGGTAATTGTACAAGACATTTTTCGTTGTTATAATCTTTTCTTACATGGAATGTTCTCAAGAAACCTAAATTTCGGGGAGGGGGGGCTGCAGCCCCCCTTATACACGTCCATGACCGAGCCACGAGACGTGATGAAGTAGAGATCACCAGACTCCGCATAGGGCACTCGTTGCTGACACACCGCCACTTAATGACGAAACAGGACAAACCAACTTGTGCAATTTGCAACACAGACCTCACTATTAAACACATACTAACGGACTGCAAGGAACCAGACAGCGCAAAACTACCAAATGACATGAGTGAACATTTGGCTGATTACAGTCCACACATTAACGCAGTTCCCGTATTCCTTGGACAAACAAATATTTATACAAACATCTTGGACAAATAAGAAAAAAAAACATGGATGAGCAACTGCGAAGTGAAATAATGAGTACGCTTTTTGCTAGTTCTTAACTTTTAATTCTTAATTTATTTACTTTATATGTATATATGTAAATATTGATTACTAAAAAGACCTATTGATTGGTTCTACCCATTAACCAACGTTGAAAATAGCAAATGGCATATTGAGAGGGTTTTTTTTTTTTTTTTTTTTTTTTTTTTTTTCTTTTTTCTTTTTTTTTTTACGCGTATCAACAAATCTTGGCTATTAGCGCCGAGAGAGGGCTGTTATACACAAATAAATAAATAAATTATGCTTGGCTAGTTTCTTGCATACAAACATTCACAGACCATCATTACTATTTAGTTTTCGACCAATCATTGAGTGTTGTTTGTAGCAGTTATTTGAATACCTTCAATATAATATTCTGAAGTCTGAGTTATGTTTCTTTCTGATTAATACTGAGAATTTCTAAGAGCTCCATTCTCTTCATTGGGTACAGTAAGATGTGGTGTGTGGTTCCTTCAACGGAATTATTGAACAGAGTGCGTAATAGAATTAGGTTGATGGTATATTTGATTGACTTGGAGGAAAATCTAATGACATTTTGTTCAATTTTCCTAGTTCAGAAATTATTTTTAGGTCAGGAAATGGTAGGTCTAGTATAGTTTTGAAGATCGCCAGGAACTATTGGAAGATTTTTATAGAAATATCTGAACTTTGCGTAGCATAGCCACCTTGGTTAATGGAACTATTATTTTTACAACTATTATAGAATGCTAGAGACAATATAATTAAGGCAATAGGTAAAATAAAACGCTATCCATTCGTAAGGCAAATAAATTAAACGAAAGAAAGATTAATCGTTCTATCTGATAACGCTATCAGTAAACAGAATTAAACACACCTTACGCCGTGTAAAGACAGAGAGTAAATTTTATTTACACAACTTATCAGACAGCTTTGCTCAGATTAGTGCAGCCAGGCATAAACAACCCAGCCGGCAATCGTTATAGGCTCGTTCAACATGCGAGAATGCGATTTACTGAATACAAATCGATTTTAATCCATACAAACATAGGATTTTGTACGATCCTATAACTTCAAATCTAATGACACGTTAATTAAAATGAACTATTCACTTAAATTTAGAATTGTGCCATCAGGGTATCCACTGGATACTATTCAGTAACTGTAACAACCCGCTAGAGAGCCGTTACAGTTACTGGATAGTATCCACTGGATACTATCCAGTAGCTGTAACAACCCACTAGACAGCCGTTACAGCTACTGGATAGTAGCCACTGGATACTATCCAGTAGCTGTAACAACCCGCTAGACAGCCGTTACAGCTACTGGATAGTATCCACTGGATACTATCCAGTAGCTGTAACAACCCGCTAGAGAGCCGTTACAGCTACCTTTGATTTCCCTCCCAGCCTGTCTGCTGGATGTTTTGCTCTTGCCAAATCAATCTACGGGCGCCTGCAATTGGGACCCCACTGCCTGTGTTCAGTGAGGTCCCCACTGATACTTATATAAGAAAATTGTCAGCTTTATGTACGTTATATTTATAAATACATATTTTGGGGGGGGGCGAGGTTAGCTCAATGGTAGAGCACTGGACTAATAAGTTGGAGGTCCTGAGTTCAAATAACGAGCAAGCACTAAAGATTTTTTCTTCTAGTGTCTTCATTCATGGGTTGAATTCGGCCTCCCTGACCGTCACTAGGCCAACCCAGCCTTTAATTAATTTAATAATGGTTACCTTGGGTGCTAATGACTCTAGCAGTCGAAGCGGCCAAGGGGAAAATCAGGCGGCCAGAGCATAGTACTGACCACACTATCTCCCTAGTGTGCCGTATGGTCATGAATCAGATACCTCTATAGTATCTGGCCCTCAGGGCCCTCGTGGCCTGTTACGGGACTGATTTTTTTTTTTTATATATATACATTATATTTTAATTTATGTTCTTAAATTACTACTATTCCTGGGAAACGTCCCTCCTTATGTTATCCTCTTCTTTGCTTCGAAGACTGCCCCGGCGAAAGCCTTGAAAGCATGGAAGATTTCTTCGGATTCCAAGAGTTGACTAAAACTTGTCGGTGGCCATTCAAACATAGAGAATTCTCTCACGAGCTGAAACCTTTTTCTAGCGTATTTTGGGCATCCTAGGATGATATGTTCTACAATTTCTGTAGCTCCGCATCTGCATTTAGGATTATCCCGGATCTTGAAGTAGTGCAGTCTATGATTAATGTCACCGTGGCCTGATAGTAATTGTGCTGTCTAACTCCAGCCAATCCATGTCTAATCTTTTCCTGACATCTGGGATGAATCCGTATGTATTCCTACCTTTAGTTGAAATTTTCCACCGGTCCTTCAATTGAGATACGGTCGCGCTGAACAAAATTGGTTTCGCCTCTGCGAACCTGGTCGTTCCGATATTGAAGACACTTGTGCCGACCCTTGCTGGAATACCTCTTGGTATGTTATACCTCGCAACGATTATTCCAAGTTCTAAAGAACTAATGCTTAGAATCATTATCATTAGAACTAATGCATATTAAAATTAGGTATTTTCCTTTTGGATATATATATATATATATATATATATATATATATATATATATATATATATACACTATAAATAAAAAATCAGTCTCATACCGAGGGCCCAGACGTACAGACACTGCAGAGATAAAATTCTTGACCATACGGTAGACTTGGAGATAGTGTGGCTAGTACTATACTCTGGCCGCCTGATTGTCCTCTTTGCAAGTACCCATTAAACTAATAAAAGGCTGGGAGGTCCTGGGGACGTTCTGGGACTCTGATTCCAATACTTCAACAACGACACTAGTAGATAAAATCTTTAATATGCGCCCGAGTTTGGAACTCAGGGTCTTCAGAATATGAGTCGAATGCTATACCACGCCTCCACACTCTCACACACATACACAAACACACCCATATAATATATATATATATACATATATACCATAAAACTGAGCCACATTGGTACAGTGTGGTGAAATGAGTACAAAGCTATACTGCTTATATATGCTACTATACTAAATGCACACATAGGTGTATATTATACCTATAAGTATGGATTATTATTATAGAGTTGTTGTTGGGTTGATACATAATTTTACAAACATGACGTCGTTTAATTTGACACATAAAAGGTTCTTCATATCTTCCTACGATCTTACCTAATGAATACCCAAAATGACATTAGTTAATATATATATATATATATATATATATATATATATATATATATATATATATATATATATATATCAATATATACTTGTTTTTCTCACCATGAAACTCGGTGTGTAGAAAAACGATTGAACGAGTTCGCCTACCTTCAAAATCGGTCCATTTGTGGAATGGGTGATTAATAAAAACTAACTTATTAATTTGCCAGTACCGGTCGTTAGTTTTACTCCGTTGCAACGAAAATTTGTAGATATCATGCCGAAATAAAAAGGAACATTATTGGAAAAAAAACTGAATAGGTCCATTAGAAGTTGAAGTTTAGTCAAGAAAAAACATTTAATAAAAATATTTTTTATATAGGTTATTTCAAGGAAATTCTTTCGAAATGCTGGTTCTATTATTAACTTCGCTGAGGACTGTGCTTATTTATGCAGCTCCAGCGTAACTGTCTTTTTAGATATATTTAGATATAGGCATAGTTTGGCGGGGAATCCAATAGAACCACTTCCAAGAATATGTATTCTGGAGAAAATATATAAAAGGAACATTTTTGTTTAGGGTTCGCTAATATGATTTACGTTATTTAAATGGTTTTTTTTTTTAAATATTAATTAAATTTTCAAAATTATGTGGATATACTTGAATGCTCTCACAGGTGTTTTATGGAAAGCATCCATTCAATTATGGCTACCATATTGTTCGCTTGTCAATTTGCGTTTTTATACATTTTCAATAAAATTAGTACAATATCGCTCCAAGACTGTACAATTTGGTAAATTTTCAATCGAGAACAGATAAAACACATTTAGCCTCGAGTATTCATGTGAGTTATTCATTGAACTATTCAATGGCCATTTTGAATACTGATTCCACATGTGGTCTTATTCAATACTACTGAATTCTATTACAAACGATATTAAAAGCGTCTTACTGACTTATGAATAATTTCTAGTCTTGTTATGAGCAAAATTAAACTTCGAGAGTGCAAAATATGTGGTAATTTAGTTTCACAGGATTTTTGTCATATTTTTTATGGCTGTTATAAAATAAATTTTGATTATGGAAAGTTTTTTAATATACTAATTAGATGTCCATATTTGTTAAATATTTTAGTAACAAAAGCAATGAATTTGTAATCAGTACGTTTGAGCAAGAGTTTGGAAACGTTGCCATTTGTGCAGTGCAGTATCTCCGTAGTGCGGAAATTTGTTTATCCACGCGCCCCATTTATTGATAAATACATAAAAAAATTAGGTATTTGAATTTTTGAAAAATTTTTGAAGTAGATTTTTGATGGTTTGTTATCTCAATGAGCTTAAATTTTGCATATTTTGTATTTGTATATAGGTTATAAAAACATTTGTTAGGCGTAATTTCTGGATAATTCAATGAGTATTTGTTGGTGCTTTGAATGCTAAAGAAAGAATATGGGTTTTGTGTGCCATGGGGAATGTACATATTATGGCAATACTTAACTGTTTTCTTGAAGACTGCTGCGTCCTAAGTGCGTATCCCAGCTCAAAACGCCTCCGCAAATCGCCCTCCACAGCACTTCGACATCCGCGCGTGGAATCAATAACGCCCCAGACGCGCCGCACACGCCCTTTATCCGCGATCTGACTACGCGTCCCCTCGGACGCGTTTGCCTCTTCCTGGCGCTTCAAGTCCGGTCCTCACGTCGACTGAGTCCTCCTCTCTCAGGCCTCGGCCAGTCACAGGTGGTTGATGGGGTACCGGCGGGGGTGTGCCCGGGCTGAGGGTTGGGGCTGGGACCGCTGGCGGCAGCACTGATGCTGCCGGTGAGGTGGATATCGATCTCCGAGGTCTCCCGCCGGCCCGTGGGGGTACGGCATTCATTCATAGCCCCGAGAGTGAATGGTGTCCGTGGGTAGATTGGCCCGGTGTTATCTGGATAATAAACAAACACAACACACATGTCGCTTCATCCCATAACATTTCAATGCTTTTATCTCCATCCTAAAACTTTTGTTCCTCTTAGCATTGTCTATAAAAACAACAAGGGTTTACCCAAAACAACACATCATGACAATTTGTAGATATCAATTCTTCTCTCCCACAATAAAGGGCATTATGAAGTGTTATTAATACGCACAGCATTTCAATTGCGATTATCTTCGCCGTTTTCATCCTTTCAAAATCGCAACCAGAACTTCCTTGTTGGAAATTCAATGAATATTCATATGGTCGAAATCTCACGAAAAATATTTTCGTTGATCTTAGGGTGCGTTTACATCTGATAGTTATTGCAGGATATATATGTCAGGCAGAAATTTTACCTAATGTAAAATGCAAATCATTTTTGTTTGAGATTTATATTTCTATCACGAGCAATAAGGGTGCGTTTACAACTGACACTTCTCGCAGGAAATATATCTCTGGCGTCGGATATAATAATTATGATGAATATCTATCCGACACCTGAGATATATTTCCTGCGAGAAGTGTCAGTTGTAAACGCACCCTTAGAGATTACGACGGTAGAGAGTCTGAGTTAGGTCGTATGGTAATAAAAACTTCATTTTATAACAAAATGGGTTATGTTTTTGCGGATCTATTGGTTGACTTTTAAGCCTTCATCATTATAAGCAAACCAAATTACAAATGTACAAGTCACTTATCAATGGCATCTGGCGCTGAATCCTGGACACTTAAAACAAAGGAACTGCAGGCGCATAGAGTTATTGAGCGAAAAATAATGCGACGAATAGTTTGTTTCATCTGCCAACAAGGTGCCAGGCGCATAAGGAATAACTGAGAACCGGATGAGGATATCGTTAGGTTCGTCAACTCAAGAAGAATTAGCTGGATTGGACATGTCAAAAGGTTATTTAACGATAGAATAGTGAAGAAGGTAATAAGAGAACCCTTCCCAGGAAAGAGGAAGAGAGGACGTCCTAGGAAAATCTGGCAAAAGGACCTGGAAGAGGACCTTAGAAACATTGGAGTTTCTGACTGGCGAAGAAAGGCTGAGGATAGAGAGAAATAGAGGAGGGATTTCCATCTTGGACTGTAGAGCCGCATAAGTAAGTAAGTAAGTTTAAAGCATTAGCTAATAGAATGCCACTAAAATATGAATATAGTTAAGAACAGGAAATAGGCCGTTGATAAAAAAAAGTCCGACTCGCAGGAACTGCGTCATCTTAGTGTGTTTCCCTACTTATCCCTAGTGTCATTTAGGCTGCTTATAATAGAAACAGTTGATGTTTTTGTTAAGGTCGCTTCCATTTCGCTCCAAAAATAGTGGACGGATTCTGCTGGTTAACGAACTTGACCTTTCAAATTAGGTGAAATGTTTTTGAACCAAATTTCATCAGCACCACTTTTGTGTGAGAGAGCAGACAAATATATATATATATATATATATATATATATATAATTTATTTATTTAATGCTTACAAGATTTGAATCTTTTAGCATGGGGGGGGGGGGGGTTACTATGTGATGTTGTTAGTTTCCTTAGGTATTTACAAATCTTAAATGAAAATAAAATCCTTATTTATAAAATATATTGTACAGATGTTAAATAAACATATTAAATAAAAAAAAAATATATATATAAAATAACACTATAATGCCAAATTACTATTAGGCAAGACAAAGAACACGAAACCAATCATTACCTTAATAAAATACTTTACAGTTTAAATTGAACTGAAAAAATTGTCTTAAAACAAGCATTCGTCGTTTAGGATTATTTGAAACATATCTTGTTAAAAATAAATGATCACAATTAAAAATCTCTTAACATAAATTTGGTCTTATTAGGAACTTGAGACACACATTTGAAATAAAAATCTATTAAATAACTTTACTAAATTAATGTTACTTCCATAAATATATCATTCAATGTGCTATGTTCAAAACTATAACTTTCAACGAAATTATCATTCTAAACAAAATTTACTTGATATAACTTTTCATTAATAAAAGTCCGACTTGCAGGACGCGCAGTTCCGTTCATCTGGAAGAAATGGAATAGATTAGGCATCTCAAATAACAGGAAACTGACAGTAGCCAACTTATACAGAAGCGGATAATTCTTAATCCTCATTCTTGAGGAAGGCTGAATAAGCCAATACAATTAATTGTAATCATCGACTACAGCTCAGAAGGCTCTATTCCAAACAACCGAAAATTCGTTGTCATTTTAAGTTTCTTGTTTTACCAGTAAATTTGTTTTACTGTTATAATCAACTGTAAATATGTGCTTCATGGCAAACTAAAGTCCATTCTCTCGTGGTTTAAATCTTTCTATAAAATAAGAAATAATGATAATTTCAGTTCTAGCAGTATGAGGAAGGTTATATAGATAGGAGAATTAAAAAAAAACCTATGTATACGCCATCAACCTATGTATACTCCAAACTTATTACCAATACCTTTTATAGTTTCTTGGCTTATTTGACTAAAATACTAATTGTACTGATAAATGCAATTTAAAACAAAAACAACCAATTAAAAAGGGAGTTAAACAAAGACAAAAACAGGTTCAAAAGAACAAAACAATAACTTTTAAGTTTTAAGCGTTTATATCTCTGATTTACATTGCCCCATCGAACATTGCTTCAGAACCTTTTTTGTAGAGAATTTAGCAAGCGTTCGAATGATCACCTTCCACTTACCACTATTTCCCAACCGTTTTTGAGATATTTACGAAAAATGCACGAAGATCCAAAAACTTTTCATGCCTATTAATAATATTTTTTTTTCGCATACTTCATTAACTCCAAACATAACCAAAATTTATACATCTTAGTTGAGATAAATTTCCAAGATGTAGAAAATATTTCAATTGAATCCCGCGATTCTAAGTACCCACAAAAAAATAATGACTTACAAAAACATAGGTTTCTATGTTATGAAACCTATAAAACAAGTACCTGCAAGCATATGAACTCAAAAAAGTAAGCGTTACGATTTTTTTTGCGCGCGAATTTCGCCCTAAACACCATCTTCCAGTGTTCGGATTCTGCTAGTTAACGAACTTGACCTTTCAAATTAGACGACAGATTTTTGTACCAAATTTCATCAAACTCGGACTATTTTTGAGCTCCTCAGAGACAGACAAGCATATATATATATATATATATATATATATATATATATATATATATATATATATATATATATATAAATAAAAATTTTAACCACCTATATTTTCGTGATCTATGTATGGGGTGTAAAACGAGAAAGTTTCTAGTCGGCACTTCCGGATTGCGTCGTGTGGTCAACCTCATAAGCTGGTTCTCCCTAAAATGAACTATTTTTACTTTATGTTATAATTTATTCAAATGATATTGCTTATCTATGTATACTATATATTGTATGTATACTTTAATTTAATCGGATCATAATATTTGTTCTTGGTAATTTATTGTTGTCTTATCTAGTAGAGAACTGCACAGATAAGTAAAAAGTAATCGGATAAATAATAAACGAGTATAAAACGGACGATGCGAGTACATACTCGGCATCGTTTGGACTTGGCATCGCCGAGTATAAACTGGACGATGCGAGTACATACTCGACATCGTCTCGAATTGGCATCGCCGATTACTTTTCATTACGATTACGAATAATACTCGTGAGTACTGCATAGTAGGCATCGTAAATAATTGTCGACTTCTCGACATGTCGATAAAGAAGAGAAGATAAGCTACAAACGTCCGATTCGCAGGAACTGCGTCATCTTAGTGCTATTAGTAAAGGAATAGTAGCAGTTATTGGTGGGGTTTGATCTTTCTTGATAAATCTATATATATAAAAAATCACGTGTCTGAATGTTTTTCTGTCTGTTTGTTTGTTCCTTATACAAATCCACACCGTTTGACCTATTTTTACCAAACTTGGAATAATGGTAGTTCTTGATACGAGAAATCTCCTAGGGTAGGTCAAAAAAATCTACCAGCTGTCTGTCAGTATGCTTGTCCCTCATACAAATCCACACCGTTCGACCGATTTTGACTTAACTCGGTACACATGTGGATCTTAATCTGAGGAGTGTCGTAGGCTAAGTCAAAAACGTCTACCAGCTGTCTGTCTGTATGTTTGTCCCTTATACAAATCCACACCGTTCGTCCGATTTTGACTAAACTCGGTACACAGATAGATCCTAATCTGGAGAGTGTCGTAGGCTAGGTCCTAAATCTCTACCAGCTATATGTCTGTATGCTTGTTTCCTATAAAAATCCACACCGTTCGACCGATTTTAAGTTGGAACACAGGTAGATCTTAATACGGAAATTGCCATAGGCTAGGTCAAAACGGCTACCATCTGTCGGTCTGTATGTTTGTTCTTTATACAAATCCACACCGTTAGACCTATTTTTACCAAACTTGGCATACGGCCAATTTGGATGGTATGTCTTGATACGGGGGGTGTTATAGGTTAGGTCAAAGTCGTCTAGGACTCACAGTTGGGAGGCCACGGGTTCGAAACAGTTACAGATTCGTGTTATTAGATTTTAATAATACTTATTTGGTTTCTAATTTATTTAGGATTTTCTATTTGCAGAAACTAGGTGTAGCATGGCGCGCTGGATAACAGCTAGTATAAAATAAAATCTCGAAGAGAAAAAAGATTTAAGGCGCCACAACAGGGACCAGACAGTATCATGGCGACTTCCCTTACCTTCTCAACGTTCGCTCTTGGAAACATTACAACAACGTTTCACATTATCTTACCTTGTTTTATTCAAATGCAATAGTTTTAATGTTAAATGAAATTAAAATAAGCAACAACCAGTTAAAAGGTTAGGTAAACAGAAAAAAAAAAAAAAAAAAAAAAAAAAAAACGCTCAGAAGACCAAGCTAACAATTGCGAATTTTCAAATCCGTACATTTCCGATTTACATTACTTCATCAAAAATTACATCAGAACCTTTTTTGTAGAGAATTTAGTAAGCTTTTGAATGATTAAGTTCCACTTACCACGATTTCGTACCGTTTTAGAAAATATACGAAGATCCAAAAGCTTTTCATGACTATTAATGAAATATTTTGTTTCTAGTACTTCCTTAGCACCAAACGGAACCAAAATTAACCTATCATAAATTATAGGAATATCAAACGCCTGGAACAAGTTTAAATTAATCCTTTTTGAATACCCAAACTGAAAATTAGTTTGGAAAGTAGGTGTTTCATTGTTCTCGAAAACGGTTACAGATATCGCTTTGAAAATGGTTTTATTCGTATTTCTACGTTAATAAACCATATGCTTGCATGAGTATCCAAAATGTTAGCGTTAGAATTTTTTTGCACGCAAATTTCACTCCAAAAAGCATCTTCCGGTGGACGGATTCTGCTGGCTTACGAACTTGACCTTTCAAATTAGTCGACAATCTGAAAAAAAATTAATAAATATATATATATATATATATATATATATATATATATACAAATTTGAACCACCGTTATATTCTTGCTCTATGGGATCTGAAATATGAAATTTGCGTGTGGGTACTTCCGGATTTTGTCATGAGATCAACCTTATAAGCGGGTTTCCTATGGAGGGAGGGAGGAACCGCGCTAAAGTTAATTGGGCGGTTAAATCAAGGGATGCGGATTAAAGAGCGTCGAGTTATTGTAATCAGCAGTAGCACGAACTTAATCGCTTATTTTTGTCCTTAAGTTTCATATTTGTTTTTTCGTTACAAATATGGAACTTAAGGACAGAAATAAGAGTGGTATGTACACCTCAAAAGAAGTATGTGGCTAAGTTATGTATGGTCCTGTTTAAAAAAAATCGTAATTGACTGTGATGGTGCGTAAGACGTGCTACCATTTGTAATGTGTGGTAAATGTAAAGATATTTTATATACGGTGCTAGTCCATCTATTTTAAGGAAACATAATATGTTTTTAAAACAACAGCGTATCCACATATTATGTGGATTAGAGTAGAGCTGGAAAACTCTACATCTGGAAACGCTGATATTAGAAACAGAAAAAACCGCGCGTGAATGTGAGTGACAAAAAAAACGTTACCAAGAACGTGTTTTTAGATTCGGCAGGACAGGATTAACGGTTATTTCTGCCTTTATTTGTGTTTTTTTTTCTTTTACTACCTTAAAAAAATGTTTATTTCTTCAATTACCTTTATTACTTATTCTTCTTGATTTTACTCTAGACTGTCTTACATTGTTATTGTATACGTTACAATTGTATAGTCACTCTAGTTTAATTGAGTTGTAAGTAATAAAGTGGACTTTGTTTTGAATTTGTCTAATATCTTCAGAATAAGCAAATTTGTCGTTTCGCAATTCCATCGCCAATTATCAATATTGAACATCAGAATGATTTGCTCTTCATTACACATGGCGATACGAACCAGTATCAAACATAGTTATTCACGGCGATGCCGATGCTAAACCTTCAATACTCGACGATGCCGATGCCAAACCTTGCTATACTCGGCGATGCCGATGCCAAATATTATTTTACTCGGCGATGCCGATGCGACACGATGCGATGCTGGTGTTCGTAATGAGTACGAGTACATATAAAGTAATCGAGTTACTCGTCCCATGAGTTTTCGTACTCGTAATTACGCGATGCCATACTTACTCGTGCAGGTCTCTATTATCTACTATATATTTGTCAAATACCACTCACTCACTCACTCATCTATCAACGCCCAGCCCAAACCGCTCGACAGAAAATTTTGAAATTTTGCATGGACACTCCCTATATAACGTAGGCACTCACTAAGAAAGGATTTTTTGATATTCTAATTTTTAAGTATTTTTAGAGGGGTTTAAAGTTGGAGTTGGTTAGAGCATGCAAGCCTAGGCAGCAAGCTAGGACGATAACAGAACAGCTGTTACCGTACATTATCTATTTCATAGTATTATTTTTAATTGAGGTTAATTTACACTATGATGGAAGTCCTTGAATTACTAGAAATAAACTGTCACTCATAGAGTTTTAATTGCATTTCTTTTCTCCCAGTTCCGGTCAGATAGGCTTGCCATATTTTTGGAGAGTTAAACCGAGACACATTAATATGGGATGGGCATAACAGGGGGGGTTGGGAATAAAAACAGTACAAATTATAAGCAAAATGGTGAGTTTTAAGCCTAGCAAGTAACGGGAAGGGGGGATCCTGAACTGTTAGTCTACCCAAACCTTAAAAATAAGAACGGAACTTTTTTTGCTACTTGATTTTCTTAAAAAAATCTCTCAGCCAAATAATAGTGTCTGGCAGCGCTGTGCAGGTAGTTCCAGCATTTTACAGTTAGATTACTCCTCATATCTTTGACACTGTGAGCAGTAGTAAAAATGTTGATTGTAGAAAATTAACCGATTTATAAAAGATTCTTATAAACTTGAATTCATCTAGGCGGACGGTAGTGCGCCAGGCCAAGTTCCGGCCTAAGCATACTGTGTGTATATTACAGGCGGTCTTAGAGCCGATTTTTACCCTCTCATAACTTTCAACCAGGTAAAGATAAAGTTATGAAATTTTACACAGGTATTATACTACTAGATGTGAGTAAAACTAGAAATTTTCATAATTCTACATCGAATAGTTTCTGAGATATAAGCGATCGAAAATCGGGATTTATAGGACTCACTCACTCACTCACTCACTCACTCACTGACTCATCAAAATTATTAGGCACTTCCCATGGTGCTAGAGACTTGAAATTTTGCATGAAGATAGATATGAAGACGTTATTAAAGGAAAAAATCGAAAAATCGCGAAAAGTTGTGTTTGACTCCGCTTCCGGGGCGGGGGCGTGCCAGTTTTGTACTTCCTTCGGAAACCCATCATTCCGTCCGAAACCCATGATGTGGGGTATCAAATGAATTGTCTCGGTATGAAGAACCTATATTTGATGTTTTAAGAAACAATTAGACGCATATAGGCTCGGTAAAAATCTTATACCAGCTGTCTGTCTGTATGTTTGTTCCTCTTACAAATCCGTACCGTTTGACCGATTTTGACCAAACTTGGGACACAGATGGGTCTTGATACGGGGAGAATCATAGGCTAGGTTAAATTGTCTATCAGCTGTCTGTCTATCTGTTTGTTCCTTATACAAATACACACCGTTTGACCGATTTTGACAAAATTTGACACACATGTCGGTCTTTCTCCGGGTAGTTTCATAGGCTAGTCAAAATCGTCGATCAGCTGTCTGTCTGCATGTTTGTTCCTTACACAAATTCACTCCATTTGACCGATTTTGACCAAACTTGGCACACAGGTAGGCCTTGGTCCGGGGAATGCACTAGGCTAGGTAAAAAAGGTCTTTCAGCTGTCTGTCTGTATGTTTGTTCCTTATACAAATTCACACCGTTTGGCCTATTTTGACCAAACTTGGCACGCAGGTAGGTCTTGATACGGGAGTGTCATATTACCTCTGACGTTTTCTACTTTTTGTTCCATCGAAATGCCATCATTCCTTCTGAAACCCATCATGTGGGGTATCAAATGAATCGTCTTGGTAAGGAGAACCTATATTTGATGTTTTAAAAAAACATTTCGACGCATCTTAACAAAAACAGTTGTGACTTCTTTCTTAAATGTAGTAAATAAAGTCGTAGGGGTTCACTGCATATACTTCAAAGCAGATACTAAGTTTTTCAAAGTCGAGCCATCTAAATTACAAAGTTTAGGATTACAAACCCAAAATGTATCGTCTTTGTTTGTTATATTTTTCTTGAAGGCCTTCTGCACTTTCCCTATTGTGATCTTTATCCTCGGGATAAGGTTCCTGTGTTTTACAGTGTAATAGTTTAGTTAAGAGAGCAATCAATTTGTCCTCTAGAGTAATGTCATCTGGAAGAGCTTCTAACTTTTCTAGTCTAGTGATTAGATGTATGTAGGTTGATTATTGGTATCAAATATCAAGCAGAAAGGAGAACCTTATGCAGATTCCAAAGACCCTGGTTTTATATGAAGTACAAAAGCCAGTAGGTATGCGGCAACTAAATTCTATTTAATACTTAGAAAAAAGTAATGAGATCCCCAAAAAAAACATAAATGTGAAATAGAGGCCAAGTTCCTGTCCCCACAAAGAAACACTCCCTTCCTCAAAAATATCCCCTCCTAAAACCCCCCAAAAACGCCTTACCATTCTACACTCCAAAAAAGTAGTATGAGTTGGTGTATTAATTCAACCAAAAATATTTGCCAATACAAGAGATGATACAAGAAAGAAATGTCCAAGTTCATTATTTGGAAGGCCTCATAGTTACTTACTAAGAACAGTAAAGACACTTCAACTGACCTTTAAAAACAACAATAAAAATACTTATATCCAGTTACTAAAATATCACTTTCCTCAACCAGGTATATTCGTAAACTTGGCAATGTTTTTTTTGTGCCGAAATTATCTTTAGAGAAAAACTAAACATTGCCAAGTTTAAGATTATACCTGGTTGAGGAAAGTGATATTTTAGTAACTGGATATAAGTATTTTTATCGTTGTTTTTAAAGGTCAGTTGAAGTGTACTGTTCTTAGTAAGAAACTATGAGGTCTTCCAAATAATGAATTTGGACATTTCTTTCTTGTATCATCTCTTGTATTGGCAAATATTTTTGGTTGAATTAATACACCAACTCATACTACTTTTTTGGAGTGTAGAATGGTAAGGCGTTTTTGGGGGGTTTTAGGAGGGGATATTTTTGAGGAAGGGAGTGTTTCTTTGTGGGGAAAGGAACTTGGCCTCTATTTCACATTTATGTTTTTTTTGGGGATTACTTTTTACATCTTACCGCCTTTTCCGGGACATTGATAAAACTGGGCGGGACACCGAAACAGTTGCAAAATACCGGGACAGTCCCGGTCAAACCGTGATGTATGGTAAGCCTATCCTTAGAGTTTTCTAGGTGAGGCAATAATATCCGGAACCCTTGCACAGCCTCCTCGCCTATAACCTTGGTAATGCTCGCAAATATAATGGGTGTTTCCAAATAACTTTTTGGAAACATAAACTTTTAAATTTTAACGCCCATTGAATAACATATAGTATGACGGGAACCGTGGTACAATAAACTGCACAAAATTGTATAGTAACGTAATTTTAATGAAACATTATTTAACGCAATAAAATAACTACTTATCTGCCGTGACGAAGCACGGGTATTCAGCAAGTCTACTATATATTTGTCAAATACCACTCACCCACTCACTGACCTATCATCCCCCAGCCCAAACCACTCGACAGAAAATTTTGCACGGACACTCACTATATAACGTAGGCACTCACTAAGAAAGGATTTTTTGATATTCGAATTTTTAGGGGGGTTTAAAGTTTTAGTTGGTTAGAGCAGGCAAGCCAAGGCAGCATTTGTTGCTAGGACGATAAAGAACAGCTGTTACCGTACATTATCTATTTCATAGTATTATTTTTAATTGAGGTTAATTTCCACTATGATGGCATCCGAGGTAATAATATCCCGAACCATTTGACACAAAAATTTGAAATTTTGCACGGACAATACGTTAAGAGTTTAAACACTCGCTAAGAAAGGTTTTTTTGATATTCAAATGTTTAAGTACTTTTAGGGGGGGTTTGAATTATTAAGAAGTTCCTCATCGGCTCAAAAATGGTTCGATTTTGCTAACATTTGGTACAAAAAACTTTCTTCTCATTTAAAAGGTCAAGTTCATTAACCAGTTGAATCCGTTTACTGGAACATGGTTTTTGGAGCGAAAGATTCCTTAACATAGGAAAACAAATGAAACCATTTTTTAAGCGAGTTCTGTAGCCATTTACCAGAAAAATTGATACAAATACTTTTCAAAACTAATTTTCTGTTTGAGTATTCAGAAACGAAGTATATGGAAAAAAAACTGTATGAATGGTGATACAAAGTTTTCGGATCTCAGTATATTTTCTAAAATATCTCAAAAACGGTTGGGAACTCGAAGTAAGTGGAAGGTGGCTATTCGAAAGGTTACTAAATTCTCTACTATAAGATTCTGTTGTAATGTTCGGTGGGGCGATGTCAATCGAAGAGATAAGTGCTTAAAACTTCAAATGTGTTACTTTTATGCTTTTCAACGTGTATTTGTCTCTGTTTACCTAACTCTTTAAGCGTTTGTTGTATTATTTTTTTTTTTTTATTGTCAAACAAGGAAACAAGCACGGTTACCTCCACATGGTGTTTCTTGGGTAACTTCAAAGTCCGTGCAATAATAAGCTGTACACAATTATGTAGTAGCGTTAATTTTGATCATATCTTATTTAACTCAATATAAAAAATACTTATCGGCCGTGGTGAAGCATGGGTATTCAGCTAGTAATAAGATATATGTTTTTTAACAAAAATAAATTAATCGGCTATTCATTAATCGGCTCATCTAATTTAACTTAATATTTGTGTATATATATATATATATATATATATATATATATATATATATATATATATTATATATATATACAGGGTGTTCAAAACTCGATTGACGCCCCCTCTTTTCCCACAATTTTTGAAATTTAAAAACGAAACTTTGTGAGTCTTAACGTGGTCGAATGTACTTTCATTGGACCTAATGCACGACCCCTCAACTTTCTCCAGTTCTTCTCCAGAGTCCCTAACTCTGGAATCTCCAATGGAAAGGGGTTATTTTTATGACGGATTATTGTAGAGAATTGAATTTTATGTCGATTTTATATCTGTCATTTTTTTCGCTAAAGCGTACCAATGATTAACAAATTGCCAAAAACCGATAAAACCCTTCCCTTGTTTTTCGTCACTTTTCTGCCAATAACATAGAAAGTATGCCCGTAATAAAAAAAGTAGTCGATATAAACGTTGTAGAGGATTAAATTTGCTTTCCGAAGTACCTTTAAATGCCTAAAATGTTAGTAGGAATGGGGCAAAACACACTTTTGTTTTTGAAGTTTTCAGAAAAGTTTATTATCAACGTGATCAACGCTTCAGTAAAACTTAATAAACATTTCCTAAACTATTTTTGCCCCACCTAGTTTTGGATTTAAGAACGTTTCAAGACAAAATCGAAATAAATTACTTTATAAAGGCATTAAAATAATAAATTTAAAGCAATAGAACTCACCTAATGATTAGAATTTCGTAGTAATTATTTTTGTGTTAGACTTTTTTTTTTTCTTTTTTTTTTTTTACGGCGCCTTGACATCTAAGGGTGCACCTACACTGGACCCGTTCCGATCCGCTCGGACAACCACCGACTGTCGGAAGAAAAACAAATACGAGGTAAGGTCCATAAGTTTCCGGCCTGTCCTGCTTCCCCTCCTTCAAACGTGCCGCGACCTGCACGCCTATGCAGGTCCATGCCTGCTCACTCCATACCCATCGCCCGCACTTCCTCAGTCTTGTCAGTCAGTGTCCAGCCTTGAAGGAAACTCCCCATTTTTACAATGTTCAAACTCGAGTACCGTGCGGTAATTAAATTCTTTTGTAAAGAGGGTCTTACTCCTGCGCAAATTAAAGAGCGCTTGGATCGTGTATACGGGCAGTCCTCCCCCTCGTATTCCACAGTGAAAGAAGGGGCAAAATTATTTAAGTTAGGGAGAGAAAGTCTAGTAGATGACCCACGTCCCGGTCGCCCATTGGAAGCTGTCACTTCTGAAACAATCCAACTTGTGGGATCTGAATTGCTGTTTGACCGGCGACTAAAAACCAAGGAAATAGCAGCGAGGTTAGGGCTTTCAAAACCAAGTGTTTTGAGGATCATCAAAGAACATTTGCATATGAACAAGGTTAGTGCAAGATGGGTTCCAAAAATTCTTTCAGCGGCTCAAAAACAGGAACGCGTTCACTGCTGCAATGAATTTTTACGCGAGTATAATGCCGACCCAAGGAATCTTTTGGACTCAATTGTAACTGGGGATGAGACAATGGTTCTATATTATGACCCACTCAGCAAAGAGAGTCCATGGAATGGAGAAGACAAGGAGAAGCGCCTCCTTTAAAGGCAAAAGTCACGCAGTCAAGAAAAAAGGTAATGACCACAATTTTTTGGGACTGTAAAGGAATACTACTGATAGAGTTTAAAGAAAGGAATACCACAATGAATGGTGAGTATTATGCAGCCCTACTTCACCGGTTACGAGACGCCATTAAAGAGAAGAGGCGAGGGAAGTTAAGCAGAGGTGTCCGCCTCCTTCACGACAATGCCTCTGTCCACACAGCATTGAATTCCAAGGCCGCTGAGAAGGACTGTGGATTCCAAGAAATCTCTCATCCACCCTACAGCCCGGACTTGGCCCCTAGCAATTTCTACCTTTTCTCAAAGATAACGATTTAACTCCGACGAAGAGCTCCAAGTAGCAGTGGAAGAACATTTTTTTAACAAAGAAGAAAATTATTTTTTTCATGGTATAGAAATGTTGCCAAAGCGTTGTATTAAGTGTGTTGAACTTAGAGGAGAATATATTGAAAAACAGTAAAACCAGTATTTTTCTTTCACCTTTCCTTCTATCCCAGGCCGGAAACTTATGGACCTTACTACGTACATGCATCTCAATGGAATGGCTCGTTGTAAAAATTCCTCGCTGCAGCCTTGATGTCGGCGCTAATGGCCTAGATGTCGAGGCGCTGTAAAAAACAAAAAAAAAATTCGCCCAACCCAAAAATAATTACTACGAAATTCTAATCATTAAGTGAGTTCTATTGTTTTAAATTTATTATTTTAATGCCTTTATACAGTAATTGATTTCGATTTTGTCTTCAAACGTTCTTAAATCCAAAACTAGGTGGAATAAAAATTGTTTAGGAAATGTTTATTAAGTTTTACTGAAGCGTTGATCACGTTGATAATAAACTTTTCTGAAAACTTCAAAAACAAAAGTGTGTTTTGCTCCATTCCTACTAACATTTTAGGCATTTAAAGGTACTTCGGAAAGCAAATTTAATCCTCTACAACGTTTATATCGACTATTTTTTTTATTACGGGCATACTTTCTATGTTATTGGCAGAAAAGTGACGAAAAACAAGGGTGTTATCGGTTTTCGGCAATTTGTTAATCATTGGTGCGCTTTAGCGAAAAAATGACAGATATAAAATCGACATAAAATTTAATTCTCTACAATAATCCGTCATAAAAATAACCCCTTTCTATTGGAGATTCCAGAGTTAGGGTCTCTGGAGAAGAACTGGAGAAAGTTGAGGGGTCGTGCATTAGGTCCAATGAAATTACATTCGACCACGTTAAGACCCACCTAGTTTCGTTTTTAAATTTCAAAAATTGTGGGAAAAAAGGGTGCGTCAATCGAGTTTTGAACACCCTGTATATATATATTATCACGAAAATTACTACCGTTATTTTGTCTATCCATGGGTTCTGAAACGAGAAAGTTAGTAGACACTTCCGGATTGCCTTATAAGCGGGTTTCCTTCCTGTTGCCGGAGGAAAGAACCGCGCTAAATAAAATTAGTACCGCAACAGTCCTCTATGCCCCAGAGGTACTGATACTTTAGAGGTATATGATTCATGACCATACAGCACACTAGGCCGATTGTGTGGTCAGTACAATGCTCCGCTCGCATGATTATGAAATCAAAGCATTCCCAAAAATAACGATTTTAGTGAATAACCTGAATTTGGTTTATGGAACCGCCCCGGAACACCTTGAAATTGAACATTACAAACCTTGGCTTCTCAAAGGAACTTTTCATCTGTTTACGATGGTTTGGTTGGATTTTAGCGGTACTTTGAATCATGGGATTCAGTTGACATATCGTCGATACAAATGCAAAGTACCGAATGTGAAAAAATGCATTTTTCATTTTCAGTCTATACTGATTGTTGTAGGACTTATGTACTGTCAACTCTCGAATCTACGTTCACTCAGTGGATTGGGCGAGTAACGACCGTCAAAAGGTCGAATCTGCCGACTATTTGTCTCTCCAAAAACAAAGTAATAAAAAAAAGTTTTTTCACTCTGGAAAGTGGTGATTTTAACATTCGATACTTTGCATTTGTATCGACGAAATGTTCTACACGTTCGAAATTCATCCTAAATAAAATGTTTAAAGTTACGTTTGGAGTTAAGGAAGAATTAGAATAAAATATTTTATTAATAGACATGAAAAGTTTGGGGGTCTTCTATATCTTCTTTAATATCTCGAAAACGGTTGGGAAATCGTGGTAAATGGATACTGACCGTTCGAAAAGTTAATAAATTCTCTAGAAATTAATCGTGAAATCGATCCATTTTGAAGATCGATCCATATCGTTGATGGAGCTTCTGAGCCAATAAGATCGATCTTATTCATATTCGATGTTATTCACAAGATCGATCGCCGATTCATATTCGAGAATCGCCAATCACTACCACCCTGGTCACGTTATATTTCTCACAGACTGAAATATTGGTCTGATGTTTATGAAATTAAGTATAAAAATCTTTGGCCGAATTCCAAAGATAATGCTCATTAATCAGCACAATCCGTACAACGCATCATGGGTTTTGGAGTGAGATTCGTATGAAAAAAATCGTAACGCTGAGTTAACATGCTTGCAAGTTCTTTAACGTAGGGAAACAGATGCAACCATCTTCAAGGCGATATCTTTAACCGTTTTTGAGAAAAGCTGATAATATTAGTTTTTAAAACTAACTTTCCGTTTGTGTACTTAGCTAAGGAAGAATTTTAACAAAATATTTCGATAATAGACATGAAAAATTTTGGGGTTTTTGTATATTTTCTTTAATGCCTCGAAAACGGTTAGGAAATCGTGGCAAGTGGAGGGTTACTGTTCGGATGCATACTAAATTATTAACAAAAAATTTTACCAACTTTTGATTTGGTTGTTTTTGGTAACAGTAAAATTATTCTTATTTTAAATTAAGATAAAATAAGTGAGAAAGATATTGGTAATAGTGATTTCCTAGAGCGAATGTCGAGAAGTCATTTGCTTAGGATACTATCAGTTTCCTGTCGTGGCCCTTTAAAATATCCCTTTTCTTTGAGCTTTTCTTTTATATTTTTTAAAAAAGTTCAAAAACTACCAATAACTGCTTCTATTTCTTTACTAAAGGATCTAGGGACATAAACAGAAACGCGCTAAGATGACGCAGTTCCTGCGATTTGGACAGATGCAAAGACAACCTCAGAATGTTAAAGACCGAAGACTCCGAAGGACTAAAGGACCACCTATTAAGACAAAAAAGTTAATATATGTGATCAATACCAGTTTAATGAAAACATTTTTTTTTTAATTTAAAGAATTAATATTTTTGATATGCATATTGCACAGATATTGGAAGGTACATTTATATTGTTTTGTTGTTGTTGTTTTTTTAAGACACATCATGGGACTCGTTATAAGTAAATAAACATAATATATATATATATATATATATATATTTATATATATATATATATATATATATATATATATATATTATTTACATATTTGAGTATTTAATAACATGCTATATTTATGAGGAGACATTTGTTTATTAGTTATAACATTTAATTTCTAGGACATAAAACATCATATGACAGAATGTTATGGCAGCCAGTTTATATGGTATACTCTACTTTATGGGTATTCATAAAACTGGGTTTAATAGCCAACCTCAATAGCCCGTAAAACCCAGGTGAAAAGAAAGGAGGCTTTTAAAGGTTTATATAGATAGTAAATATTTTAATCCATAGAACTAGGAAAAAAAGTCCAGCGCACTTCAGAATCTTCTTGATTTATGGCGTCATAAATATTGGAGAAATTGTTCCGGTCGGCTATCTATCAGCTATGGGGGAAACGTGTGTGTCTCTGTGTGTGTGTTTGTGTGAGAGAGATGAGAGAGAGAGTGAGAGAGATGAGAAAGAGAGAGAGAGAGAGAGAGAGAGAGAGAGAGAGAGAGGGGGGGGGGGATGAGAGAGAGAGAGAGAGAGAGAGAGATGGGTTACGGTCAATGCGGGCCTTTTGGAAATGAAAGATCATAGTGAGTTATGCCGTGAACGGCAGTATCTCTCGATTTTCTGGGAGAAAAGGAAGAAATAAAAAATCCAACTCAAAGGATTTGCGTCGTCTAAGCGCGTTTCCGTAATGTTTTTATCATAAGCGTCTTTTGTAAAGCTTGAAATGGAAACAAATAGTTATTTTTTTTAGCGTGTTTTCTACCTTTCTCTATAGGGAGGAAATTCGCTTATGAGGTTTACCTCATGACGCAATGCGGAAGTGCCGAAATACCGGTTATCAAATTAATTTATTTATGTATGTGTTTTTGTGTGTGTGTGTATATATATATATATACATATATAGATACAGGGTGTCCCCAAAAGAAACGGCAAAACTTCAGGAATCGATGCAGGATGAAAAAAGTCCTTTGGCATTTTTCTCGTTTTTTCTTTGTTTCCGAGAAAAACACAAACAACTAAAACACAATTGTGAATAGGCGTTCTTTCATAATGCCTATATAAATATCATTAAATGTACATGTTTTATCTCCCCCCCCCCCCCCGAAACATACCAAAAAAAATCCTCTTGGTCGAAAAAAATTAAATGAAGGCATGTTAAGCTGCATGTTCAACATAATTTAAAATAGCTACTTCTCTTCGGAGGAAAGTGATAAAACACAAAAGCAAAAAAACTTTCATTTCATAATAAAAATAAATTTTGAATTCTGAAAACATTTAAAATTTAACACTGGACGCATACATAATTACAAAATAGCAATTTCTTCTCCTAATAATTCCTAATAATCAGTTTAAAAATTGTTCAAAGGTTTGGCCCCTTGCAGCAATACAGGCATCACATTGCACATTGACAGACTGGATGGTATTTGTGCATTGCTCTGCTGTAATCTGTTCCAGGGCCAATCTGATGCGACGGATGAGGTGCTCCCTTCAGCCAATGGGCTCCCGGTAGATCAGATATTTAATGTGTCCCCATGCGAAGAAATCGAAGTGCATAAGGTCCGGAGATCGAGCCGGCCAAGTTATTGGCCCATCGGGTCCTATCAAATGCCAAAGATAGTGTCCAACCAATTTCGGATGGCTCTCCCAAAGTGGGCCGATTTGGAAACAGCTTCCCAATCTTCATGCCAAAAGGACTTCCTCCACGAACAAGGTCAGTTTATTATCGACGAGTGCGTGGAAAGACTCTGCGTTAAGTCGAGAGGTCAAAAAATGGAGACCTATTATTTCATAACAGGCATACTCACTCATACAAAAGCAGAGGCTTTCTTTTCTTTGGGGTGGGGGTGGATTAAAGGAGTTAGGGGTGGGGTTGGAGGGTAAGTGGAGAGGGTGGAAGATATAACATATACTTTTAATATGGATGTTTATATGGGTATTATGAAAGATTGCCTATTCATATACCTAAGGACTTTTTTTTCTTTATTTTTCATCCTGCATCGATTCCCAAAGTTTTGTCGATTATTTTGGGGACACTATATATATATATATGTATATATATATATATATATATATATATATATATATATATATATATATAACCTTGTTTGTAAAAGGGTTGGGCCAAAATTAACTTAATTGGTAACAAAATTAATTGGTTGCTAACAGGTAATACTTTAATTAATTTAATAATAATAATTGGCGGGTTCTGTAATGAACCCGCCAAAAAGCCAAGTTTGGCGGGTTCATTACAGAACGAAATAAACCTCCTACGTCTACTGATTTAATTTTTTTTTTTTCAGAGCACATGTTTCTCGTTTCATTGAGGATATGTCTGCCAAGGTTTGTGGCTAAAAAATAAATTTCGTTTCTGAATAGCTTAATTCTGGGACAAAACTTAAGCTGATTTTATTGAGCTAGTGCAAAAAAACAAAAAAAAAAAACAAAAAAAAACTCAGGTTTTGAAGATTCATTTTTTTTATGGCGTGTGCTTTCCAAGTAAACAAAGATTATCTAAAGTCTAGTTAACGGATTATAACGCAGTGAGGGAATCCAGAATACAGACACTGGCAACTGTCCTTACCAGAAGCACTCAGCTATTGGGATATCTGCAGATGATCTGGATATAGTGGGTAGGTCCCTGAAGTAGCATTTCTCGCTTTAGAGGAAGCTGCTCGTAAAATGTGTCACAAGATTAACGAAAGGAAAACCAAGTATATGGTGGCTGGACAACAAGCTAGGCCAAGAGAAACTGTCACCATGGGCCCCATTTCCTTCGAAAAAGTGGGCCTGTTTAATTATTTGGGATGTTTTGTCACTTTTGTTAATGACATGTCCAAGGAGATTAATAGTAGGATACTGGCAGCAAACGCAGAAAGCAGAAGTTTTTATGGACTTCGTAGACAACTGAGAGGGAGCATTCTTACAAGATCCACAAAAATATTGCTCTATAAAACCTCAATCAGACCAGTCCTCTGTTATGTCTCAAAAACATGGACTTTAACGAAGCGAGATGAATTATCCCTCCTCTATTTTGAAAGACGGGTCTTGAGGAGTATATATGGGGGTGTCCTCGACCAGGGAAACTGGAGACGTAGGACAAACCAAGAGTTGGCCAACCTATTTAGGGAGGCTAACATCGTAAAGGAACAATGTTACGTCTCCGCTGAGCAGGACACTTAGCCAGGATGCCAGACCCAGACATACCTCAAAAACTATTCCCCTAGAGGGTTCATGGAACCAGACGAGTTGGCAGACCCAAGCTGAGATGGCAAGATGGAGTAGCCGCCGATGCCGGAAGCCGGAACTCCGGAAAAAGTGGAAGCACAAGTCCGTGACAACTGGCGGAAGCTGATTTTGGAAGCCATGTCTCACTAGTGGAATGTAGCGCCAAGGAAGTAAGAAAGTTACATTCTCTATGAGTAATCAGAAATTCATCGTGTCGGAACAAGATTTTCCTAATATTCGAGGTGCGGCTCAAACCGCGTGTAACAACAGTGTTGTTCGGGATGAAGGACGCTTTAGAGAATGTGCAGCGCAGCGATGTTTACAAAAATTTCATCTTGGAGATTCGAAGACAAGGAAGGGTGCTGTAGGCCTTCTGTTGTTGATCTCTACCGACTTAAGGCTTTAGCAGAAGAAAACCCCAAAACTACTCCGTACATTGCGACAGAAGTTGTTGTTGACCAATCAACCGAAATCTGGAACGAATTAGTCAGATAATAATCCGCATCATTTTTTTACCAACCCAATAGATCCAATCTTTAACAAACACAAATTAAAAAGTCACTGTCAGGTTTTTAAAAAAAAATTTAACACTTTTTAAGAGGTGGATGGGAGGTTTTGGAAACCCGGTATATATATATATATATATATATATATATATATATATTCCACTTTTTCTTGTTTGTTTTTCTGGCAGGGGGTCGATAAAGCATTTATTGAGCAAAAATGAAAAGACAATTTACTTTAAAAACATTCCTGACCATACAGATATTTTACTTGCTGAAAAATTAAATCAATATGAAAGACTTACTAGGAAGTTTAAAAAAGACAATCCTGACGTTTTAATAATAAAAGCTGACAAATCAAACAAGACGGTTTTAATAGACAAACATACGTACAATCTTAAAATGGAAAACTGACTAAACGATACAAGCGTATATAAACAAATAGATTACAATCCAACTACTAGTATAAAAAATAAGGTTATTAAATATTTAGACAAGTTGGTACACAAACGCTATTTAAATACATTTGACAAAACCAAATTAGTTAATCATAATTGCTTGACTCCCTTAATTTATGGACTTATTATATTACACAAAACAGATATGCCTTTACGACCGATTATCAGTGGCTGTGAATCCCCAATACAAAAATTAGCAAAAATGTTAGCAACCGATTTAAAACCATTTAGTGAAGATAACCCTTTTGATATTATCAATGCGACGCATCTTATTGACAATTTAAAGAACACAAAGATTTTACCAGGTTTTAAATTAGTTTCATTTGACGTAGTTAACATGTTTCCAAACATTCCAGTAGATTTGGCAATAAAAATCATTAGTAATAATTGGACGCAGATAGAAAAACATACTAAGATAAAAAATAAAGAGTTATTCATTGAAGGAATCAGTTTATGTTGTAAATTCGGGTACTTTCAATTTAATAAAAAGATATATAAACAACTATACGGAATTCAGATGGGAAACCCGCTCTCAATTGCTGTTAGTGGAATAGTGATGAATTGGATTCTTAATGAAATCATTTCAGAGGTTCCAATTAAGATTCAATTTTTGTACAGATACGTAGACGATCTTATTTTATGTGTAAAGGAGGAGGAAGTGGATAAGCTTTTAGAAACCTTTAACAACAAATATAATAATATACAATTTACCAAAGAGTTGGAAGCTGATAAAAGATTAAACTTTTTAGACATGGAACTAATTAGAAATGAGGATAATTTTATTGAATACAAATGGAAACCAAAGACGTATCATTCAACAAGAATGATTAATTTTTATTCCAATCACCCACTTAATTTTAAAAAGAATATTTTATACAATCGGACATTATCAGCTTTGTACAGAACTTCCTCTAAGTATTTTTGCGAAATAAAAAATAAATTGCGAAATATGTTTCAAGAAAACAACTATCCTAAATCATTAATAGAGCAGCAAATAAAAAGGGCAGAAAAACGTATATTGTATACAAAAAGACCAACTGAGCTTCCGAATAACCAAGACAAATATGAATTTAAACCTGAAATTTTTAGCATATCTGACGACTTTTTTAATGACATAGAATGCAAAAGGAAAAGAAAATATTCTGATACTATCACAGAGTCAATGCCACCTAAAAAATTAAATTAGTTTCAGGTTTGCTTAATAAGGATACTGAAAATAAAAACAAGCGCAAACGAGATCAAAACGATAAACCTCCCGAATCACAGAACAATTCAAAAAAGCGAAAGTTATTACAGACATGTATTCAAAAATTCTTTATGAAAAATACGAATTTAAATAAGCAAATAGCTTTGAATGAGCATTTATTTTTACAAAAGAGAAAACAGGTTTTAACAAAAGAAAATGACAAAGATGTGAATGAAATAAATCGATTTTTTACTTTTCAGTACCATCCTTCAATAGCCAATAGACATAAACAAATATGTAAAGACGTAGGGAAAATAAGTTGGAAATATGGTAACAAAATAGAAAATAGTTTTAGCAATATTAAAGACAAAATTAAACCAACAAGTACAAAGAACAATATATACAAAATTCGATGTAACGATTGCAACGCCTGCTACATTGGGGAATCGGCACAGCTATTGCAAAAGAGAATTGTGCAACACGCAAAAAGCATAGACACAAACGAAAACAGGACAACATTGACAGAACACGCACTTACTTTAAAACATAACTTTAACTTTAAGGACGTTCACATTTTAAATAAAGAGAGGAACACTTTAAAAAGAAAAATCAAAGAAAATATTTACATAAATAAAATTCAAACACTGCCAAAAATCAAAAAACAGATTTAAAGAATGTGCACCAAATTTTCCATAGTATAATAAATTAAACCTCACAAAACAAAGTTCACCAATAATCGATACCATGAAAATAGCTAAAGAATCGATACAAACAGCCATATTAATTACTACAGATGACTTTTCAGTACTACGCCTGACTCAAGCTAGACAACATGACGAGAGGACTTCTTGATAAGGTAGGATTAAGATTAAGTTTAAAAATTATATGTTGAAATGTAAATTATTTAGGGACAGGATATGTATATTAGTGTAAACAATTTAAAGTTTTGGATTTACAAAAAAATATTGTTACATAGGAAAGCCCCTGAAGAGGTGCGAAAAGGCACGAAACATGTCGGGCGAAACATAACAAATAAAGCGGTTAATATGAAAAAAGAGTGTACTGCTTTATCGACCCCCTGCCAGAAAAACAAACAAGAAAAAGTGGAAAATATATATATATCGGGTCATCTTTCACAAGAATTAATATATATATATTTCTTGTTCTTGTTTCTTTTTATGGCAGAGGGTCGATAAAGCAGAGCACCATTCGTTTTTCTTCACCTACTTTATTTTCTCTATTTTGCCCGACATGTTTCGTGCCTTTGTTCGCACCTCTTCAGGGGCTATCCTTATCAGGAAGTCCTCTCGTCATATATACTGGCTTGAGTCAGACGTAAGTCAGTATTACGTCTGACTCAAGCCAGTATATATGACGAGAGGACTTCCTGATAAGGATAGCCCCTGAAGAGGTGCGAACAAAGGCTCGAAACATGTCGGGCAAAATAGAGAAAATAAAGTAGGTGAACAAAAACGAATGGTGTTCTGCTTTATCGACCCTCTGCCATAAAAAGAAAAAAGAAAAAGAAAAATATATATTGGGTCATATTCAGGAGAAGTAATATATATATATATATATATATATATATATATATATATATATATATGTATATATATATATATATATATATATATATATATATATATATATACATATATATTACTTCTCCTGAATATGACCCAATATATATTTTTCTTTTTCTTATATATACTGGAGTTATGGGGGTTTCCTCGATCGGATATTGATTTCAAGGTCCACAGGTGTCTAACGTAATATTATTATAAATAAATATGTATATATATATATATATATATATATATATATATATATATATATATATATATGTATATATATATTTATATATATATGTATATATATATATATATGTATATATATATATATATATATATATATATACATATTTATTTATAATAATATTACGTTAGACACCTGTGGACCTTGAAATCAATATCCGATCGAGGAAACCCCCATAACTCCAGTCGGCAATTAATATCCCCAAACATAATTCCCGTTAATATCTCGCCAATGCAGTTCTCGATAAAGGTATCCCAAAAATAGAATTATTTCTAAATAATTAATTGGCATTTTCTACGCAGGAGGGGGGTTGCCTAGCAAGACCGCATCAGTTGGCGGCCCTGAAAATATTGATTCCACCAGCTGAGCATATCAACACCAACACAGGTTCCTGGGGACCGAGGCACCCTACGGAGGTGGCGAGTAAGTAAATACATTGTATTTGCTAGCATTTAAATAATAATTTATAACAATAGTAAATATTATAATAACATTTCTTTAGAAGTAAAAGTCCACCAAGTTATATAAACAAAACTCCAGCACAATTGTATTTCAAGTACACATTGTAATAAATATAGAACAAATTTATACTATTTAAAGGTTTGTGGTCTATACCGCCTTTTATAAAAGAAACATAAACGCTACATTAATAGTGAACAGTTAGCTCTATAAAAATTATAACCAGAGAATATTTTTGGGGTAATTAATATAAATCAAGAGCAACATAACAGAGAAATCATTAACCGTGGATTAAAACGATTTTCCTCCGAGATTCAGAGCATACATAAATAATAATAATTACATGTGATAATAATAATAACTTAACAACGGTTTTTTGGGGTATTTTTTTAGGATACTCTTCTTTGGTATTGAATAGTTTTTATTTATAGCTATTTGTTTATTTTTCATAAATTTGATTAATTGTGTGATTAGAATTATATGAATTATAGTATAATTAATATAAATATAATATAGTACTAATGCATATACATTATACTAATATTAGTATATGTATATTTAATATATAAATTATAAATGTATTTCTATTGTACAATTGGAATATCTAGTAATTGTATTTGGTGAATTGCCTTGGCTGCGAATGCTCACAAATAAATAAAAAATAATATAAAATATATTTAGGAATGAATCCAATTTCAATTTATACATACAAATTAGTAAAAAGTGTGAATAACCAAATAATTACAAAATATTTATAAAAAATTAACATTTCTTGTAATTTTTACAAATACAGATCCAAACGTCCAAAAATGAGCATGAAACTTATCGTCGATACAAATGCAAAGTAGCGAATGTGAAAAAATGGATCTTACATTTTCAATCTTTACTAATTTCTGCTGGACTTAGGTACGGCAAATTCTTGAATCTTGAATCACTCTATTAAAGGGAAAGTATTCCACTATCAAAAGGTCAAATCTGCCGAATATTTGACTGTCCAAAAAAAAGTTATAAATAAATGCTTTTCCACTCTGAAAAGTGGTGATTTTCACATTCGATACTTTGCATTTGTAGCGACGATATTATTTAGAGTAACATTAAAAACGTTACCGCAAGAGCTGGCTAAGTGAGCACATTCCTCAGTTCGATATATTCCTAAAGGGTGTGCTTAGAATAATCGAAATTAAAACACAATAATCATATGGAGAGCTCAGAGCACAACTAGACCAAGTCCATTTTTGACATTTTATGTTGTAATAGCATTGAAGAGTATTACTAAAATGGCTCTTTTCAGTGCTACAGGAGACTAAGTCCTAACTTCATTATTTTGCCACTTGTAGCGGTTCTTGCTGCAAATCTGGAAAACATTCTTATCTTTTTTCAGAGCACAAGTGAGCCAAGTCCAAGTTGTAACTATTTCATCAGCAAGCCTATACATAATTAATGTCAGTGATATTTAAAATTAGGATCAGTGTTTAAGGTCAAATCTTTTTAAGACTTATACTGGTCAATAGGATTTATACAACGCCTCTGCAATTAAAGCGCATAATACTCATTTTATGAGAACTGTATAACATGAACTTGGTCTATTTTTGCTCTGAACCCTCCACATATAGTTTGCAATGAACAGGTGCCTCCAATAATATTTTTTTATTTAATTCCGTTCTAAATTAAGTCTCAACTTCTGGAAGACAAGATTTTTTTAGCGCGTTTCCTCCATCCCTCCCGCGTACTTTGCCTGATTTGAAAGGCTAAGTTCGTTAACCAGCCGAATCCGTCTACCGGAACACGTTTCTATGGGCGAAATTCGGACGAAATAAATCGCAAAGCTTGCGATTTTGCTTTACTAGGCTTCCTAGTACATGTTTTATAAGTAATTGGACTTGGAAAATCTAATGAAACCATTTCCAAGACGATACCTACAACCGTTGTCGAGGAAAAAGGGAAAAAACGTTTTTTTAGAATTTTTAGTCATATTCTTATATGTCTAGAAACCGACTAGGAAATCGTATTAAATGTAAAGAATCTATTCCAAAGCTTTTTAAATTTCTTACAATAAGTTTCTTGTGGGAGCAGATCTGGGATTTTCGAAGGACGAGTAAACGCCGCTACTGTACGTTTTCTGTGCATATTGGTGCCTATGTTCTTTAAGATATCATTGAACTGGGTGTTTAATCTTTCATAAAATATTAATAATATATATTTCAAGCTTTCCAAATGACACTCGGGATAAAAAGTTTATAAAACGCGCGAAGATGACGCAGTTCCTGCGAGTTGGACTTTACACTCCTGATATATGTGTTATCGACATTTCTTAGTTAGTTCGACATTTCTGGACGACACTTGTAGATGGAGTCATTAGCCACTACAAGCTGATTTCCTCTTGGTAGGAAGAAACTCGCGTATTCTTTAATATATATATATATATTTAATGAGATTACATTTGTAGTATTCTGCAATGGTGAAAACCATATGTTTTGTTGCTTAGCAACCAAGTGTTAATTGTAGTTAAAAATAAAAGAGAATCAGTGTTGTGTTTTATCGCAATGAGTGTACATTAATTTAAGTAAACACTACATTTTGGCGCAGTCGGTAGGACTCAAACCTACGCTCCCAAAGGGAATCTGATTTCCAATTATTCTATAAAATAATTACATTTTGTAACCTGCTTACATTGACAAGAAGAAAATGACGATTGTCTGCACCAGTTGCCCCTTTGTCTCCTCGGTTAAGCGAGATGACTAGGGACAGCCGTACCCCACTCCTCAACCAGCAGCAGTAGGAAGTACTGGGGAGCTGGAAAAGGGACGAGAGAGCTGCAGACACTCTAGGGGCTTGTAGGGAGAAGATAACCTCCGTTATCACTCCCTTGTATTGCTTAAAGCAGATCGCGGGCCCAAATCCTGTTCAACCGTTGTGGTGGGAACAGGGATGGTTCGGAGTGGACAGTGACTGGACAGCAGGATTAGGGTTTAGGGATAATTTGTGATTAAAATTTGCATGTCGGATGGGGATAAGGTTATGTAAAAAAGGGGGGGCGAGGTTAGCTCAGTGGTAGAGCACTGTACAAATAAGTTGGAGGACCTGAGTTCAAATCCCGAGCAAGAACTAAAGATTTTTTCTTTTAGGGTCTTCGTTCATGGGTTGGATTCGGCCTCCCTGTCCGTCCCTAAGCCAACCCAGCCTTTATAAATTGATCAATAGGTATCTTGGGTGCTAATGACTCCAGCAGTAAAAGCAGCCAAGGGGAAAATCAGGCGGCCGGAGCATAGTACTGACCACACTATCTCCCTAGTGTGCCGTATACCTCTATGGTATCTGCCCCTCGTGGCCTGTTACGGGACTGATCTTTTTTTTCTTTTTTTTCCATGTTAAAAGGAACTTTGACTAATGTTCGAAGGACTTTGGGTTGGAAGGTTTGGGCCGCGTATTAATAATTCTCATATTTTTATTAGTGGCATACTTAAACTAAGAATAGAAAATACTATTTATTTCAATTTTAACGTCCATTATTATTAACTAAGCATTTTAGGACGTGTTATCTTTAGGTTACCACCCTTTTCTAGATAGGGCTGATGCCTCTTCTTTTTTCTAAAGAAAAGCCACCACCCCATAGTGGGAATCGAACTCACTACCCTTGGCACGGATAGAAACTATTAAACAAGACGAGCAATATAAATATGTGGTGTTATTTTTCAATTCAATTCTGGGATGTTTTTCATAGTTTGTTTATTATTATTTCTCTCTCGGGGTTTTTATTATATTTGAACGTTCTATTTATCTTTTTATGTCAATGTTTTGTTTGGTCTTATTGCTTCGGCTTGGCGTTTATCGTTTTCCTTATTTCTTCAAGTCAACAGAAGTTTGTTTTCTTTCTGTTTACTTAAAGAAGTCAGGGATAGACTGAAACTTCCCGAAATTAAAAAAATAAAACGGATTTTAAACTTGCTGGAACTGCGTTTTCTTGCCGTTATTTCTTGCAATAATTATTTCTAGTGTAATTTGGAAAGCTTACAATTGAAACTCTTAATATTTCCCTTTCAATTGATCGAAATTTGTATCTTTCGTATATATATATATATATATATGTGCGTGTGTGTGTTTATTTAAAAGTCTAGGCCTGAATGCATAGTTTGTGGCGAAAATCTTTCTGTTAAACATATTTTTACAGAATGCAGAGCCTACGAAGCCGTTCGTAACCATTTATTTTGTTTTTTATTAGTAATAGGTACGTTTATTTAACATCTGTACATTTGGAGGGTACACTAGTTAAGTTTGCTTTCAATATAAATAATGTTATATACACAAATTGATTAATGACAGAGTTAAAAGACAAAATAAATAAAAATAACTAAATAGAAAAAAAAACAATTGACTAAGAACTAATAATAATAAGAAGAAGGGTCAATCCATTTGAAATGGTCCAGAAAAAAATAATCTGGTTGCTTGGCTATTTTAGAAAAATATGATACGTTTTCATCAATTGCATAATCAGTATTACATTTTTGTTTCACTGCGCATGCTGACTTTTGAATTTATAAGCTGTAACGGAAAACTCATTTTCCTAGGGCTAGTAAGTCATAGACTATTAATTTAAAACCCATTTTTTCCTTACAGTTTGCTCTATCTTTTAAGTCTTCTTGACTATTTGGATATTTCCAATATCTGAAAACTGCCATTGAAAACAACTGTTTATCTTTCTCAAAAGGCCGCTTTTGAGGGTACTTTTTTGGCATAAAGGGATGTATATCTAAGTTGATTTTTTGCACGATTATAGACCTACTTAAGTAGATTGTATTAAAAGTATTCTTAACCCTGATATTTTTTACCTATTCAAATTTTTGCAATTTTTTATAACTTTAGGCCTTAATATCTCTGGTGGGGCACTTGATGAAAATCTTTTCTTTTTTTTTTAATATGTTATACTTCGTTGTAACATAAAACTACTGCACAAATGTCAACTTGTATATTTGAGTGATTTCGTAGCTATTCTCGGAGATATTAGATACGACCAGGTATCAAGCATTGAGATTCCTGAGAGACACCAATCTCTTTCGTAAAATATAATAAATAATTAATACAATGAATATATGTGTATGTGTATGATTGTGTATGTGTATATATAGAAGAGAAATGATTGTAAATGAGTTCTTACGAATGCGCGGTAGTCGAGGAGAAGTCTAATGTCAGTTTCCAGTGCTTTGTGGCGTCTGAAATATCGTTTCTTTTGTTTGTTTTATGGATTATAATGGAGAAATTGTTCAAGAATTATCAAAATAAAGTAATATATTTTTTGTATTCCAAGCTTTGCAAATGTCGCAAAGGATAACAATGTTAATGAGGCTAAGAAGACTTTGTTCCTGTCAGTTCCTCCTTAATGTTCTTCCATTTTGGTCCAAATTCTAGAGTCTGCCGTTTCCCTTTTCGCGTCCGGCAACTGATCTCGGGATCCACTGATAACTAGGCTATCGAGCGATCCCTAGAGGGAATCCCCATTGTCCCAGGTCGCTGCCTCCTGAATAGATCATATCGCCGCAACTGCGCAATCTTTGCAACTGCAAGACAGAAAGTCGCGAGTCGATCAGCTGTTTGTTTGTTAAGGTTTGGGTTTGATTTGTTCCAATTGTACGGCAGCGAAAGGAGAAATTAGGGCCACTTGGTTGCGGTATGTAATGTTTTTTTTTTTTTTTATAAATTACTGTTGTCATAATTTCCTCCCATTTAGGTGCTACAAGTGCTAAATGTTTGGGCTTAGGAGACGTTGAAAATGCGTTTGTGAATAATAAGGATTATTTAGGAAATAAAATAAAATGCCTTAATACTATTTATTTATTAAGAGTTTCGCAACTTTTAGCGATTTACTCTATAACAATAAATGATGATATTACAAAATTACTTTTGCACATTCTGTATGTAAATACATTATTATTATGTAATATATTAATACATTCCTCTTCGGCGATGTATACCTTACATTTGGTATGTATTAAGTGCATTATGTGTATATTATTACATTACACTATGTCTATATATGTATATATACTGCACTATATCTATATTAATTGTTTATATTTACATTATTCATTATTATTATCTATATACTTATATTGTACATTATTATATCTATAAAGTGCTAATGACCCTGGCAGTCCGAGCACCAATAATTACTAAATAAAAAAAAATATTATATCTAAAAACATATTTTATTCATTGATATTATTATTATTACATTATTCCTTATTATTATCTACAAACTTATATTACACATTATTATTACATTGTTCATGTTATTGTTTTTCGCTTATAATTAATAGGTATTTTACGCTGCGATTTGTTCGTGGCAGACAATTTAGTTTGTGTCTGTTAGTTTGTTTGTGTGATGTTAGTCAAGTATATATAAGATATATCTGCTTTTCAGATTTATATAAATAATATTAGGTAGATAAGCAAATAGAGGATCTTCGTGTGGATTTTCACAGCCTGTTAAATATATCAGTCTGTTAAATCCTAAATACTAGAATATTATGATTGTATTTGAATCCATAATAAATCACTGTTAACTAAATGACAAATACCAAGTTGAATGTTAAATATAACTCCTTTTAGCACTTTCCGGAGGAATGGTAGCCATGGAGGTTGCACTCATGAAAGATTCTTATGAAAATGTCTTAAAATCACAATGGTCCTACCTGATAGACATAGCAAATGAGCCCATTAAATATGAAAGGAAAAAAGTTTAATGAAGAGGTATGGATGAAGAAAAACATACGTTCTAAAAATAAACTAAATCTGTTCTTCGGAATGGGGGGTTTACTTTGTTCCATGATTATATTGAATTAGGCCACCAAACGTAGGTTGGGAAAACTACCAATTATTTATTTCATCAAATCACATTTTGTACACATTTCTCAATTTTTGACCTGAAGGAATGTATGCCCCATCAAAAACATAAAATTTATATAAAAAATCCAAGCCTTGTGGCGTAGATCTTTCACTACAAAACGTTGTGAGACCTCATGTAAACGCAAGAGAGTTATTTTAGTTAGTGTCTATGGAATCACTTATTTATCAACTTTTAGCACTTTCCTCCGAAGAAAAGTAGCTATTGAGGTTGCACTCATGACGGAATTTTTGAAAAATATCTTCAAATCTTTATCGATCCTACCTAGTAAACACCGAAAATGACCCCAGTTAAAATTTATATATATCTATATATATATATATATATATATATACAGGGTGTCCCGTAAATGTCTAGTCATATTGTGAGGGGAGATAGAGGACCCTTAGGGGAACAAAAAATGTTCTATGACATTTTCCCGAATTCTCGCCCCTAAGGGAGAAAACGTCGTTTTATTGTTTTTTCGAGACAAACGTGGTTTTTAGAAACATAATCGTTGTAGCTCCTTCCTAGGTGGTACTACTAGAAAGGGGGTGAAACCTATCGAAAGCTGAGTAAATTTACTATAAGACTAGTTGGGAGTAAACGTAAAAATGAATGAATGTAAGTATGTATATCTTACCAAAAGAAAGCTATTCTAAATTTCCTGACATTTTATTGATATTTCTTTCCAGCGTTACTCCTCAATGGGCAGGATTTGTGATTTCCGGGTTTTAGAAAAACTTTCTCATTTAACCAGCTTTCCATTCATGTATCACAACCCTGTGTTATTGAAGTATTTGAACGGTTTAAGAACAAAAGTTTTTAAAAAAAAATGGATCTGTGAAAAGAAAATTATATTTTTTTCTTTAGTTTATTCAAAAATCTGAAGAGAAATATTTATTTTTATAAATTTTTACGTAAATATTAAGTAAATATTTACTTATAACAATAAAAAAAATTACTTCCACGAATATAAAAAAAAAATTCCTAAAACAGTAAATAAATAAAATACACATTTATTTTGAATTTATTAATTCAGGTAACTAATACTGGGTCTTGGAGTTGGCCATTAATGAACCCCAACCATAAATTAACCTCAAAAATTACTATTTTTACCTAGATCACGCATTTGAACACATTTTTACAGGTATTTATATTTTTAAAACAAATGCTTTACCTTGAATTGATACTGATGGCTATGCTTGTGAAACTCACTGGGATTCTCGTGAGCCCATGCGTTGTTGTTGTGGTAATTTAAAATTCTATCCCTCATAAATAAGACATACATAGTCCTGTAAAAATGTGTTCAAATGCGTGATCTAGGTAAAAATAATAATTTTCGAGGTTAATGTATGGTTGGTGTTCCTTAATGGCCGCCACCTGGACCCAGTATTAGTTACCTGAATTAATAAATTAAAAAAAAATGTGTATTTTATTTATTTACTGTTTTAGGATTTTTTTTTTTATATTCGTGGAAGTAATTTTTTTTATTGTTTTAAGTAAATATTTATTTATTATTATGTAAACATTTATAAAAATAAATATTTCTCTTCAGCTTTTTGAATAAACTGAAGAAAAAAATATAATTTTATTTTCACAGATCCACGTTTTTTAAAAAACGTTTGTTCTTAAACCGTTCAAATACTTCAATAACACAGGGTTGTGATACATGAATGGAAAGCTGGTTAAATGAGGAAGTTTGTCTAAAAGCCGGAAATCACAGATCCTGCCCATTGAGGAGTAACGATGGAAAGAAATATCAATAAAATGTCAAGAAATTTAGAATAGCTTTCTTTTGGTAAGATATACATACTTACATTCATTCATTTTTACGTTTACTTTTAACTAGTCTTATAGTAAATATACCCAGCTTTCGATAGGTTTCACCCCCTTTCTAGTAGTACCACCTGGGACGGAGCTACAACGATTATTCTTCAAAAAACCACGTTTGTCTCGAAAAAACAATAAAACGACGTTTTCTCCCTTATGGGCGAGAATTCGGGAAATCGTCATAGAACATTTTTTGTTCCCCTAAAGGTCCTCTATCTCCCCTCACAATATGACTAGACATTTACGGGACACCCTGTATATATATATATATATATATATATACAGGGTGTCCCGTAAATGTCTAGTCATATTGAGAGGAGTGATAGAGGACCCTTAGAGGAACAAAAAATGTTCTATGACAATTTCCTGAATTCTCGCCCATAAGGGAGAAAACGTCGTTTTATTGTTTTATCGAGACAAACGTGGTTTTTAGAAACGTAATCGTTGTAGCTCCGTCCCAGGTGGTACTACTAGAAAGGAAGTGAAACCAATCGAAAGCTGAGTAAACTTACTATAAGACTAGTTGGGAGTAAACGTAAAAATGAATGAATGTAAGTATGTGTATCTTACAAAAAGAAGGCAATTCTAAATTTCCTGACATTTTATTGATATTTCTTTCCAGCGTTACTCCTCAATGGGCAAGATCTGAGATTTCCGGGTTTCAGAAAAACTTTCTCATTTAACCAGCTTTCCATTCATGTGTCACAACCCTGTGTTATTGAAGTATTTGAACGGTTTAAGTACAAAAGTTTAAAAAAAAACATGGATCTGTGAAAAGAAAATTATATTTTTTTCTTTAGTTTATTCAAAAAGCTGAAGGGAAATATTTATTTTTATAAATGTTTACATAAATATTAAGTAAATATTTACTTAACACAATAAAAAAAAATTACTTCCACGAATATAAAAAAAAATCCTAAAACAGTAAATAAATAAAATACACATTTATTTTGAATTTGTTAATTCAGGTAACTAATACTGGGTCCAGGAGGCGGCCATTAAGGAACCCCAACCATACATTAACCTCAAAAATTATTATTTTTACCTAGATCACGCATTTGAACACATTTTTACAGGTACTTATATTTAGAAAACAAATGCTTTACCTTAAATTAATACTGATGGCTACGCTTGTGAAACTCACTGGGATTCTGAGCCCATGCGTTTTTGTTGTGGTAATTAAAAATTCTATCCCTCATAAATAATATGTACATAGTCCTGTAAAAATGTGTTCAAATGCGTGATTTAGGTAAAAATAGTAATTTTTGAGGTTAATGTATGGTTGGGGTTCCTTAATGGCCGCCTCCTGGACCCAGTATTAGTTACCTGAATTAATAAATTCAAAATAAATGTGTATTTATTTATTTACTGTTTTAAGATTTTTTTTTTATATCCGTGGAAGTAATTTTTGTTATTCTTTTAAGTAAATATTTACTTAATATTTATGTAAACATTTATAAAAAAAATATTTCCCTTCAGCTTTTTAAATAAATTGAAGAAACAAATATAATTTTCTTTTCACAGATCCATGTTTTTTTTTAAACTTTTGTTCTTAAATCGTTCAAATACTTCAATAACACAGGGTTGTGATACATGAATGGAAAGCTGGTTAAATGAGGAAGTTTTTCTGAAACCCGGAAATCCCAGATCCTGCTTATTGAGGAGTAACGCTGGAAAGAAATATCAATAAAATGTCAGGAAATTTAGAATTGCCTTCTTTTGGTAAGATATACATACTTACATTCATTAATTTTTACGTTTACTCTCAACTAGTCTTATAGTAAATTTACTCAGCTTTCGATTGGTTTCACACCCTTTTTAGTAGTACCACCTGGGACGGAGCTACAACGATTATTCTTCTAAAAAGTACGTTTGTCTCGAAAAAACAATAAAACGAACTTTTCTCCCTTATGGGCGAGAATTCGGGAAATCGTCATAGAACATTTTTTGTTCCCCTAAGGGTCCTTTATCACCCCTCACAATATGACTAGACATTTACGGGACACCCTGTATATATATATATATATATATATATATATATATATATATATATATATATATATATATATATATATATATATGTGTATGTCTGTTAACACGATAGCGGCCAGAGTTTTTGTTTTTTCGAGAGGGTTTATGTTTACACATGATACCTACTCATGTGTAAACATAACTCTGGAAGCAAATTAATAATTAAACAGTTACTCATTACAAAATTAAAAGAGAACTATTCATGTTTTTATTTTATTTATGTAGGATATTTTAAGCAAATTGTTCTGGAAACCAGTCTACACAACCCAAATTCTGAGGAAAGTGCTTTGCTGTGCAGCTCCTGCGTGACGGACTTTTTTGTTTTATAATTTGTTAGGTAACTAATCATTTACCTATCAACATTTATAGTGGCCGTATCAATAATATACATTTTTATATCTATAATAATTATAACATCTTGACAATAGCACGGAAACATATTCTATTAATTAAAAGACTTAATTCTTAGCTACACTATTTAGATTTGCGTCTAAAGTTTGCAATAGCCATTACAATTATGATCGAAACAAATATGCTTATTAGCGGTGTGATCATTGTAAATGTTAATAGGTATTTTATTAGATAACAATTTAGAAACAAAGTTGTTGAACGTTGGAGAAGCCGGAGAAAAATATTCTTAAAACTTCGAACATCATAAGGCCACGATAACTTTTAAATGACCATGGATGAGTGTTGACTTATCCATGGTCATCTAGATGTTATCTTTGGTCTTCCTCCATCCCCAGGCATTTAGTCCTGAAGAAGGATGCCAAATAGCATGCCGAAACGTTCGAAATATAGATTTTTCTGAATATTTGACGTGTTCTCTTAGTCGAATCAAACCCATTCCTTGACTTATTATTACCTCAAACGCTAACTATCTGCCCTCATATTTATATTAATTTTTTCCTAGATCAAAAGTTGATTTAAATTTATTCAAAACTTATTCCAAATAACAACGTAATTCAAATACTTGAGTTAAATTTAATTGAAATACAGTTAATCCAAGTTGAATTATTTTTCAATTACTGTAATTGATATTTTCAGACTTTTCAATTATAATTATAAATGTAATTCATAACTCAAATATCATTCGAATTAAATTTTAATACAAATTTACACAACATTGGCCGGCGGGCACGCTGTTTTAACATGTTAATGACCGATTATCAACACCTTTTCAATTTATTAGAGTTTAATTTTTATTTATGTTTTCAATTTTTAATTCCACCTGCTAAGTAATGTATTACATTATTTTTATATATTTATATCTGCCTTCCAGTCTTTGGGAGGCCCGATGGTCGTCATTGCAAAGACGTCTACTCTCCTTGCCTAACATCGTGGGTTCGATTCCCACTTTGGGCTGGTGGTTTTTCTTTCGAAAAAAGAAAAGGCATCACCCCTATCCTGGCTAGAAGAGGGTGGTGACCTATAGATAACCCATCCTAAATTTCTTTGTCAATAATAAATGCACGTTAAATTTTTAATTATTTATTTCTGATGTATGTAATTTTCCTTATTTTTTTCAGAATGACTTCGATGTTCCATCCACTACAAACGACGTTTCGCCATTATACATACAACGACTACCGCACCATAATAAATGGTAATCAAGGTTACAATACATACATATATTATGTAATATATCTACCAAAAATATCCTAAGGTAGGCCTCCAACATTCGCTTCTCTATCAATCAATTCTTCATAAGCGCTTCGGACTCTTCAATAATCTCCCGTCTAAGCCATTTTCCACTCCTGCCCTTAGCAACAGTACCATTTCCAGAAGCAATTTCTGCCCAAATGAACCCTTTCCCTGGCGTGAGACGATAGCGGCGCCATTAAGATGTATCAATGCTGTGAATCACAGACCGCCTTCACGTGACCCGGCCTCTTATCAGGTGTTATCACTCGTCTCAAGTCACATGACAGCTCCTTGCTGAGTATCAACCTTCTTATCTAGGCACGACATGTCATAGCCTCCAACAACAAGTTGATTCTGTGATTAGTGCTCTCGCCCCAAGTAAATTGTACATCACGTGAGACGTACAACGATAAGACTGTTTGCGAAAGGTGATGGCTTACTTTTGTATAAATAAAAAGTCCGACTCGTAGGAACTGCGTCATCTTAGCGCGGTTCAGTTTTTATCCCTAGTGTCATTTGGGAAGATTGAAATAGAAACCGCTTTTATTTTGGTTCAACGTTTCCCCCGTAAACAAAGGGCCCGTTATCAAGGGGCAGCGTACCCTTATACCTGGAATGGCACCCACCACAGGTTGGCCAGCCCAACTGCTACAAAAAGTTATTTCAAATATCAAAACAAATATCAAAATATTTCTATTTTTCTTGATATCTTCTACAGTAATACTAATTCTATAAATAAATGCAATTAAAAAAAAAACAACAACCCATTAAAATATGAGCTAAACAACTACGAAAAGGGCATGCAGGGTTTGGTTCCAGGTAAAGTCATATACTTTTACTGCCCTTTACCGTTACTCAGAAAGCTCTTTGTGTTTACAAACAAAGGACTCAGTATAGACCACCCGTATTAACCCAAAAGTGATTATATCAAGCTTGATAAACTTCCTCAATTAAATTAAGGAATTTATGAGTGCTTAAAATAGGTTCTTGATCTAGTCAAAAAATTCAAGGAGAATTAGATCATGAATAGAAAATCTCGGCCAAACAGAAGGAAAATAACAATAACAAGGATCGTCAAACTTCGTTTTCAAAGATTGTTAGTTGTAACACAAAAACGGTCACTCATGATTCTAATAAATTAACTGTGAAGGGTGATTACATAAATATTCCTGTTGAGGCTTTAAAGCTTCAATTTAAAAAACATATTAACCCGCAGGAATTATAGATAGGCCTAAAAACATAAAATCATTGAAAAAAGGATTTCTAATTATTGAATCAAACAAAACGATATAGAGGTTTTATCAGCAGAGTTTTCAAATATATGCAAAGACCTGTTGATCAATAAAATTAAAATAAAAAATAGAGTTCTCTGAAAAAGGTTTAATGAGTTCTATTAAATACATATTTTCCAATGTAGTTATAATTTTAACTATTGGAATTATTATCCAAAGATCCATATAATTACTCAACAATAGATTCTAATTTGAAGCACAGCTATTTTCGATATCTACCTGTTCTAAAACGTGAAATCATTTATTAGGCACTTCGGATTACGTCATTGGGTCGACGTCAGAAGCGTGTTTCCCATCTGTGGAGTGAAGCAGGAAACGAGTAAAAAACAGCAACCAATTAAAATGTGAGGTAAATAGAGGGAAAACACCGTTCGTGGTGGTAGAAAATCTTACAAGGCATTTCGCTCAGAAATCTCCGAAATATTGTTACTAATTTTACGTATCCTGTTTTAAAGCCAAATAGAATTATATTCTATAATCAATACGAAAAAACTACTAGCAATAAAAAAACTATGGGTAACAGATGAAAATAGGGAATATCAAGAACAATTCTCGAGAACGACATCAACACCAGTACTGTAATCTAGATATTCATACGGCATCTTCGAATTCTAACAAACAAAATATTGCTTCTAATTATACGTATCCTGTTTACTGACAAATACATTTGACTGCTATAAACAAGTACAAAAATAACGAGCAGTGAAAAAAAAACTGCGGGAAACACACAAATAGATCCGTTTAAATAAACGAAACTAACTAAGTTTTAAGCACTTATTTCTCTTAATGTGACGACCCCATCAAACATTTCTTCAAAACATTTTTTGTAGAGAATTTAGTAAGCTTTCGAACTGTTACATTTCACTTGCCACGATTTCCTAACCCTTTTTGAGATATTAAAGAAAATAAACGAATGGGGCCTAATAGATATTCACACGGCATCTGAGAATCCCAAGATTCCGCAAAAATAAAATATTGTTTCTAATTACACTTAACCTGTTTTATTGGCAAATACATTTGACTGCTATAAGCAATTGCAAACACTAGGGAATATGCCAAAGAACTCGGAGTACTGCCAAAACTGACATTTCATACGGTACAGCCTGATATATTTCTAGCAATGGATTGTTTTTCTTATTTTAATTAATGTGTTTTATTGTCAAATACATTATCCAACTTTAAGCAATTAAAAAATAAAAACAGACAAAAAGAACCGTTCGAATAAACGAAATCAATTACTTCAAAATTTAAGCACTTATTTCTCCGATTGACATTTCTTATTCAAAACTTTGTTTGGAACCTTTTTTGTAGACCATTTAGTAAGCTTTCGAATGGTAACCTTTCGCTTCACAAGATTTTCAACCGTTTTCGAGATATTAATGAAAATAGGGGTCTCCCGTGGTCTAATGGCTAGCGCCTTGGATTCATAAGCGGGAGATGGTGGGTTCGATTCCCAACCTCCGGCAGGAATTTTATCATCCCACGGCTCGCTGGTAAAATTCCTCGCTGCACCCTGGATGTCGGCGCTAATGACCTAGATGTAGCTGCGCCGAAAAAAAAAATAAAAAAATAATAATAATGAAAATATATGAAGTTACCAAAACTTTTCATTATTTCTAGCAACAGAAAATTAGTCTCATTTTACCTATACTGTTTTACACGCAAATACATTTTCCTTAAAAATACAACATAATAAATTACAAAAATAAAAAGCAATAAAAAACTAAGGAAAAGAGACAAAAATTACCAAAAGAACGACAAAAACCTGTTCATAAGAACTAAACACACGTATTTGAAGTTTTAAGCACTTATTTCTTCGATTGACATCACCTAATCAAAAATTGCTTCAGAATCTTTTTTGTAGAGAATTTAGAAAGCTTTCAAATAGTTTCTATACACTTATCAAATTTCCGAACCGTGTTCGAGATATTAATGAAAGTATACGAAGTTCCCAAAACTTTTCATGTCTGTTCATAAAATATTTTATTCTAACCCTTCCTTAACTCCAAACGTAACCAAAAGATTAACATGTTAGTTTTGATGAAATTCAAACATGCAAAAAATGTTTCAACTGAATCCCATCATTGTAAGTACCCAAACCAAAAACGTTATTCAGCAACTATTTTTCCAATTTTCTCAAAAACGGTTAAAGCTATCGCCTTAAAAATGGTGTCATTCGTTTTCCTAGGCCAAGAATCTTATAAAACAAGTACTTACAAGCATATGAACTGAAAAACGTAAGCGTTACGTTTTTTTGCGCGAATTTCGCCCCAAACACCATCTTCCAGTGGGCGGATTTTGCTGGTTAACGAACTTGACTTTTCAAATTAGACGACGGATTTTTGTACCAAATTTCATCAAAATCGGACCATCAGGGAAGCCAGAAATCCGCGAACAGACAAATATATATATATAATATATATATATATATATATATATATATATATATATATATATATATATACAATTTGAACCACCGTTATTTTCGGTCTCTAGGGCTTCTGAAACGCGAAATTTTCTAGTCGGCACTTCCGGATTGTTTCATGAGATCAACCTAATAAGCGGGGTTCCTCCCTATGAAGGAAGGGAGGAACCGCGCTAAAAACAAAACAACAAAAGTCCGACTCGCAGGAACTGCGTCATCTTAGCGCGGTTACGTACATGTCGAAGAAATGAAATAGATTAGCATCACAAAACACAGGAAACTGACGGTAGCCAACTTATACAGAAGCGGATAATTCTTATGTACTGAAAACGTACTTACTCTTTGACTACTGCTGAGAAGGCTCTATTCTAAACTACCAAAAATTCGTTATCATTTTAAGTATCTTGTTTTACTAGCAAATTCGTTTTACTGTTATAATCAACTGTAAATACGTGCTTCATGGCGAATAAAATTTCCTTCTATCGTGGGTTAAATGTTTCTATAAAATAAGAAATAACGATAACTTCAGTTGGACGCTATGAGGAAGGTTATATAGAAAGGGGAATTCAAAACAAACTACGTCATCTTGATTACCACAGCCACTCCAAACTTATTGCCAATACCTTTCACCGTCTCTTAGCCTATTTTACTACATTACTAATATTACTGATAAATGCAATTTAAAACAAGAAACGACCAATTAAAAAGTGAGTTAAACAAAGAGAAAACCACTTTCAAAACAACAAAACTAACACTTTTAGCGCGGTTCCTCCCTCCCCCATAGGGAGGAACCCCGCTTAAAGGGTTGATACAATGAAACAATCCGGAAGTGCCGACTAGAAAATTTCGCGTTTCAGAACCCCTAGAGACCGAAAATAACGGTGGTTCAAATTTGTATATATATATATTTATATATATATATATATATATATATATATATATATATATATATATATATATATATATATATATATATTTGTCTGTTCGCTCATTTCTGGCTTCCCTGATGGTCCGATTTTGATGTAATTTGGTACAAAAATCCGTCGTCTAATTTGAAAGGTCAAATTCGTTAACCAGCAAAATCCGCCCACTGGAAGATGGCGTTTGGGGCGAAATTCGCTCAGAAAAAATCGTAAGGCTTACGTTTTTGAGTTCATAAGCTTGTAAGTACTCGTTTTATAGGCTTCTTGGGCTAGGAAAACGAATGAAACCATTTTCAAGGCGATAGCTTTAACCGTTTTCGAGAAAATTGGAAAAATAGTTTTTGAATTCCGTTTTTGGTTTGGGAACTTAGAATCACGGGATTCAGTTGAAACATTATCTGCATGTTCTAATTTCATTAAAACTAATATGTTGAAAGTTATGTTACGTTTGGAGTTAAGGAACGGTTAGAATAAAATATTTTATGAACAGACATGAAAAGTTTTGGTAACTTTGTATACTTTCCTTAATATCTCGAAAAAGGTTGAGAATCTTGGGAAACGGAAGATGACCATTAGAAAGGTCACTAAATGCTCTACAAAAATGGTTCTAAAGAAAGTTTTGATTAGGCGATGTCAATCGGAGAAATAAGTGCATAAACCTTTAAAGTAATTGATTTCGCTTATTCGAACTGTTCTTTTTCTCTTTGATTTTGGTACTTATAATCATGGGATTGAGTTGAAACATTTTCTGCATGTTCTACATTCATTAAAACTAATATGTTGAAATTTTTGTTACGTTTGGAGTTTAGGAAGGGTTAGAATAAAATATTTTATTAACAGACATAAAAAGTTTTGGTAACTTTGTATACTTTCCTTAATATCTCGAAAAAGGTTGAGAATCTTGGGAAACGGAAGATGACCATTAGAAAGCTCACTAAATGCTCTACAAAAATGGTTCTGATGAAAGTTTTGATTAGGCGATGTCAAATGGAGAAATAAGTGCTTAAAGCTTTAAAGTAATTGATTTCGCTCATTCGAACTGTTCTTTTTGTCTGTTTTATTCCTTGTTATTTTTAAATTGCTTATAGTCAGATAATGTATTTGACAATAAAACAGATTAAGTAAAATAAGAAGATCAATTTACTGTTAGAAATGTAGCGTTCAAAGAGAGAGATCCCAAGGCTTTCCAAATGCCTCTGAGCGGAGGCCTTTCTGCCCGACTTATGGTATAGCTGACCCATACAGGTAAGATTGTAAATCAAGACCTTTGAAGACTGGTTTGTTTGAGATTTCATTTGGATAGCTGTTTCGCTATTGATCTAAACAAAGTAATAACTGTTTCTATTCTATGCCTTCATAAACACTAGAGATAAGAACGGAACCGCGCTAAGATGACGCAGTTCCTGCGAATCGGACTTTTTAAGTTTTAAGCGCTTATATCTCTGATTGATGTTGCCCCATCTTATATTGCTTCAGAACCTTTTTTGTAGAGAATTTAGTAAGCATTCGAATAGTCACTTTCCACTTAGCACGATTTTTCAACCGTTATCGAGATATTTACGAAAAATGTATGGATCCGAAAACTTTTCATGTCTATTAATAAAATAATTTTTTTCGCATACTTCCTTAACTCCAAATATAACCAAAATTTAAGCATCTTAGTTGGGATTAATTTCCAAGATATAGAAAATATTTCAATTGAATCCCGCGATTCTAAGTACTCACAAAAATATAATGACTTACAAAAACATTGATTCCACTTTTCTCAGGAACTGTTACAGATATCGCCTTATAAATGGTTTCATTCGTTTTCTTATGCTAAGAAACGTATAAAACAAGTATCTGCAAGCATATAGACTCAAAAACGTAAGTGTTACGATTTTTTTTGCGCGAATTTCGTCCCAAACATTATCTTCTAGTTGGCGGATTCTGCTGGTTAACGAACTTGACCTTTCAAATTAGACGACAGATTTTTATACCAAATTTCTTTAAAATCGAACCATTTTTGAGCTTGCTAGAGCGCTAACAGACAAGCATATATATAATATATACATACATATATATATATATATATATATATATATATATATATATATATATATATATACATATACAAATTTGGGCCACCTATATTTTCGTGATCTATGGGGTCTGAAACGTGAAAGTTTCTAGTCGGCACTTCCGGATTGCGTCGTGAGGTCAACCTCATAAGCGGATTCTCCCTATGGAGATAGGGAGTAACCGCGCTAATTATAATTTAATTTAATAATTATTAAATCAAGAATTCTGTTTCAGTGTGTAGTATTATTGTTATTGGTACGGCTTTGTCTGCAGAATTGAAACAGTTGTTCATACTTTATCATGTAAAATGATTGGAAGACTATTAAAAAATAATCCAAGACTACCAGAGATAAATGAAAAATCATGAGAAAATGAGGTAATATGAAAAATAAATCGAAGATAAAGGTGAAAGTAACACAAGACTGTCCAATAATAATTTAATACTAACAAAGGTTAATGTAAAAACACTTTTCGTTCAAATTAGTAAATTCTAAAAAATAGGAAATTTAAAAATAAGGTATGACCACAAAGAAAAAAAAGATGGCCCGAAAGGAATGGTTGTACATCTGTCTTTATCGGAATCCACAACTTTCATTGAGAAGTCCTGAGAAGACATCCTTAGCTAGGGCAAAGGGCTTCAATCGCACCGTGGTTAAGAGTAAAAACTGTTTTTACTCTATAACTCGTTCCATATTTAAGGACAGGGATGCATGAGACAGCTGTTAAGGATATGGTCTAACCATTCAACAATGATCCATTTCCAGACTACCTCTTTGCACCCTCTGATGCAACTGGAAAACCAATGATGGCTGGGGATAATCCTTTACCTGAACGACCTCAAATTGAATCAGAAATAGCCGACAACATTTGGCCTGAATAAACCTAATTTGACTCACTAATGACTGACAATTCTTTGGCTAAGCAATATCAAGTTAAAACGGGTTCAGAAACTGAGATTTCTTCGCATACCGATGATCGCAAAAAGGCTGTGATACAAAAATCGATGATCAGCAACTATTAACTTCTACGCAGATAACCGTGTCTTCTATCTGAATATCCCTAAGAAAAATAAGGCCTAGCCCAGTTTAAAAAAGTCCGTCACGCAGGAGCTGCATAACTAAGCACTTTCCTTAGAATTTGGGTAGTGTAGACTGCTTTCCAGAACAATTTGCTTAAAATATCCTACATAAATAAAATAAAAACATGAATAGTTCTCTTTTAAATTTGTAATGAGTAACTGATCAATTATTAATTTGCTTCCAGAGTTATGTTTACACATGGTACCTACTACACTACATAATAAATACAAAAAACCTCATATTATCGTATTTTGATCTAACGCAGGAACAAGATACAGTCACTCTAGTGGTAGAAAGCGCTCCTTGCGGCGGCTTTGTGAACCTACGTCTGGCGGGCTTTTCTATTGAAATATATTACAAATTAAACCCCCGCTTTCCGATTGACCGATTCAGCTCATTTTTACACTTCTTTCTCATGAGTTACCCACGACGTATACCGCGTTTCGTTACAATACAGCAGAAATTACGACCGGTATGAGTATATTAGGAATTTGGGTCCGGAGTAAACCCCCCCTTCTCATGAACCGATTTGGTTTATTTTTACAACACATATTTACCTTTAGATTACCACTACGAATACCGAGTTTCGTCGAAATATACCAAAAATCACGGCTGGTAGTGGCGAATTGGTATTGTGGGTCCGGAGTAACCCCCCCCCCCTTCTAATGAACCAATTTAGTTCATTTTTATATCTCACTTTTCTCTCTATATTACCACTACGAATACCAAGTTTTGTTGAAATATAACAAATATTACGGCTGACATAGTCAAATTAGTGTTTTGGGTTCGGGGTAAACTCCCCCTTCCGGTGGACCGACTTTGGTGGTTAATGAACTCGTTCAATCGTTTGCTAATTGAATGCTATATACCAAGTTTCGTGACGAAAAAACAAAAACTCTGGCCGCTATCGTGTTAATAGACACACATATATATATATATATATATATATATATATATATATATATATATATATATGCATATATATATATATATATATATATATATATATATATATATAAATTTTAACGGGGGTCATTTTCGGTGTCTACTAGGTAGGATCGATAAAGATTTGAAGAAATTTTTCAAAAATTCCGTCATGAGTCCAACCTCAATAGCTCCTTTCCTTCGGAGGAAAGTGCTAAAAGTCCTAAGGTATGTGAAAAAGCCCTACAAGGGGCGACGAAAGACAGTAATTCTTATTTCTTCGCCTCATGATTTGGAAGTGAAGCTTGAAGCCCCCCCAAAAAAAACACAAAAGAAATCCTAAAAGCAGAAATAACTATTTAAGACTCCTATGTAAATAAAAAACGGACGAATAAGGAGTCCTGCATTAAAACAGTTTTCTCAACATCGGATGAACAAGACGAGGAAAATTAAGAAGCCTGTCTCTTTTGTAATGAATTTTACACCAGCTAAAAATCCCTGGAAGGTTGGATACAATGTCTCAACTGTATGGATGGGCACATGAAGCCTGTAGCAGTGCAGAGAAACTCGATCGAAATTTTATTTGTAATTTTTGTTATAAAATGTCTTTCATATCTGATCAATCATCTTAAATTACTATAAATTCCTAACATATTACATTCAAAATTCCTTTTTTTCAGTGATTTTTTACCCCACGTATGTTCGTAATTGTAGGACGGTTATTGTACCCATTTATTGTTATAAATAAATATTTCATTAGTAAAATATCAACATTTTATAATAATTATTTTCCAGGTCGGATAAAACCGGGTACTTGTATACTTCCATAAAATAATTTTTTTACCCTCCAAAATATCGTTCTTTTACACTAAAACATATTTATATTAGGAACTAATGAACTACTCTATCATTCAAATACAAATATAAGCAATTTTATTCACGTAGCTGTTCAGGAAAAATCAAAAACTTTTTGGGGCCCGGTTTTGTCCGACTTTCCCCTATTACTACATAAGAAATATCTGTGGTTCGGTATGGTTAAGGATGATTAGGTATGGTTAGGGATGGTTCGGTATGGTTAGGTGTGGTTCGGTATGGTTAGGGATGGTTCGGTATGGTTAGGTGTGGTTCGGTATGGTTAGGGATGGTTCGGTATGGTTAGGTGCGGTTCGGTATGCTTAGGGATGGTTGAGATAGTTATGTATGGTTTTACATTTACGAATTTCGTTTAGAGCCTTCTGTTCAAATTCTGGAACATAAATATGCTTTAGGTTAACCTAAGTAATGTACTATATAATATACAGTCTTCTTTTCCGTGCAAGGCTAACGCGCATGCGCGAAAGTTAGCGGACACTTTTAGCATAAATATGCTTTAGCGGTAAACTGAAAAAAAAAACGTTACAAAAAAGTGTCATAAAAAAGTGTTCGCAGGCATTCACGCATGCGCAATAGTGTTCGCGCATGCGCAGTAGCGTTCGCGCATGCGCAGTAGCGTTCGCGCATGCGCAGTGGGGTTCGCGCATGCGCAGTGGGGTTCGCGCGAGCGCAGTTAAGTTTGCGCATTCGCAGTGGCCTTGTACGAAAAAGAAGACTGTATGTTATACAGTACATTACATAGTTTTGTCGGGTGGACCTAAAGCATATTTATGTTCCTCAATTTGAGCAGAAGGCTCTAAACGAAATACTTTTTTTTTGCGACGCTTTTTTTTCAGTTTAGTCATCGCTAAAGCATATTTATGCTAAAATATAAAATGGAACGCTATCTTTTGTATGAGAGATAATATCTCTAATAATAATACTATTATTATTTATGTACCAAATTTCAGCAAAATTAGACTCCTTTTGAGATTCCTTTTTGATATGTATATCAGTGCCGTGAGTTAAAGGACACCATGTCACATATTTCTAATTTTTCAGGAGAGCCAATTTTCTATAACTTTGAACTATTAAAATCGTTTCTTCGTCACTTATAGAAACAGTTTAAAGAAAATTCTTTACATTGTTGTTGGCATTGATAGGTAATTGTAAGTATTGATCATAGTCAATCAAAACCAAGTCCTCAACATGGTGTCTTTTGCATCTAATGAAAACGGACATGATTTTATTTTTCACCGTCTTATCTTCGCTATTTATAGGAACAGGGCATAGTGCCCTATACTAATATATGGATCGAAAAATCCACATTAAGAACATGTTGTTAAGTCAATTTAATAAAAAAATGGCCATCATGGTGTCCTTTACCTCCGGGCATATTATATATATATATATATATATATATATATATATATATATATATATATATATTAAACAAATTCTTGCTCCAACATGAATGATTAAGAAAGTTGGTACACTTCTATATACTATATAAAAAAAAGTCTTTGTGATTCATAAAAATGTTTCTAGTTTTTTTTCGCAAAGATTTTTAAACGAATTAAGAATTAAAGCAAGCCAAAAAAAAAACTACAAAAATTTACATACTAGAATTTTTTTAATTCCCATACCGATTTCGTATTGGCTGATACATCTGGCGCTTAATTATACTATACTAATTATACTTATAATTACACTTAGTAATAATATGTTGAACTTCTGTAACAAGGACCACGCCAAAATCAGCAAGAGCTCAACACTCTGACAAGCTGATGTTTTCCGGGTAGATGGTATCAATTTTGAAGTGGCCCTTTTAGCAGATGATTTGTCTTCCTTTGGCTGCATAATTAGGTTAAAAAAGTTTCAGTTTCTCAGAAAAGGCATATGTGGATGTTCAAGAGCATTTAAATAAAATGTCTTCGATTAAAAGATGTTTAAACGTATCGAAAAATGGTGTTACATATCTTAGAGAACGATTGGATAAAAATATTTACAAATAATTGAACGTCTAAAGTGTGACATAAAATGGAGCGAAGATGAACGCTAAAAAATATCAAAGGTCGTTTTACATTGCTAGAGCGACAAAACTCAATTGTATTGTACTTTTCTGAGGAATAAACAAGTTGACGATCAATCGCGAACGATTCATGGCAAAGACTTCAAAGAGCAATTTGCCAAAGAGGTTGGAACTCTCTATTGTCAGGCCGAGAGGTAATTTCGTCGCGATCTGATACCGACTTGGCGAGGGACGCTGAATTCCAAGGACAGTCTGGGTCTGATAATGTCATTCTGTTGGAATTGGTGGAATTTTATTGAAGGAAACTCATTTTGTTGTTGTGTCAGCAAGTGGACAAAAGGTACTTTGAGACATTATAACTGGATTTTACGGAGGATATAGGAGATGCTGCTCTCTACCCTACCTGCTGAGTATGCCGTAGTCTCTAGCCTGTTCAGATAGAAGGACAAGTTCAATCCCGCATGCGCGAAAGTTTAAGGGAATAATTCCCGACGCTTCCACCATTTAACCACCATTTAAAAAAAAAAAAACTGATTATGACTCGTTTAAGACTAGTGAAGGCTTTGAGAGGTCAGACAATGGAAATAGTGTCTAATATTAATCAATACTTAGCCAAAGCTAAGACTAGTGAAGGCTTTGAGAGGTCAGACAAAGGAAATAGTGTCTAATATTAATCAATACTTAGCCAAAGCTAAGACTAGTGAAGGCTTTGAGAGGTCAGACAAAGGAAATAGTGTCTAATATTAATCAATACTTAGCCAAAGCTAAAACTAGTGAAGGCTTTGAGAGGTCAGACAAAGGAAATAGTGTCTAATATTAATCAATACTTAGCCAAAGCTAAGACTAGTGAAGGCTTTGAGAGGTCAGAAAAAGGAAATAGTGTCTAATATTAATCAATACTTAGCCAAAGCTAAGACTAGTGAAGGCTTTGAGAGGTCAGACAAAGTAAATAGTGTCTAATATTAATCAATACTTAGCCAAAGCTAAGACTAGTGAAGGCTTTGAGAGGTCAGACAAAGGAAATAGTGTCTAATATTAATCAATACTTAGCCAAAGCTAAAACTAGTGAAGGCTTTGAGAGGTCAGACAAAGGAAATAGTGTCTAATATTAATCAATACTTAGCCAAAGCTAAGACTAGTGAAGGCTTTGAGAGGTCTAACAAAGGAAATAGTGTCTAATATTAATCAATACTTAGCCAAAGCTAAGACTAGTGAAGGCTTTGAGAGGTCAGACAAAGGAAATAGTGTCTAATATTAATCAATACTTAGCCAAAGCTAAGACTAGTGAAGGCTTTGAGAGGTCAGAAAAAGGAAATAGTGTCTAATATTAATCAATACTTAGCCAAAGCTAAGACTAGTGAAGGCTTTGAGAGGTCAGACAAAGTAAATAGTGTCTAATATTAATCAATACTTAGCCAAAGCTAAGACTAGTGAAGGCTTTGAGAGGTCAGACAAAGTAAATAGTGTCTAATATTAATCAATACTTAGCCAAAGCTAAAACTAGTGAAGGCTTTGAGAGGTCAGACAAAGGAAATAGTGTCTAATATTAATCAATACTTAGCCAAAGCTAAGACTAAAATCGCTTTAAACCTCCTAGTGGTAAGGTTATAGCAGAGAAACGTTTTACCGACAATTTCTTGCACGGGGAATATAGGCCACGCCCTTTTCCGTCCAACTAAACCATCCATTTGAACAGGCTATTGCTTAAATTGTTTTTAAACTTTTAAGCTTGGGCTAAGTATTGGTAAATATTAAACACTATCCCACTTGCCTGACCTCTCAAATCCTTCCCTAGTCCTAAACGAGACATAATCAGTTTTTATTGAGTTTAAAGTAGCATGTTGTCATGTAAATGCAAATGGGAAATATTTCCCCCAGAATTTCACGGATGCGGGATTAGAACGTTTCCATCTAACTGGGCTGTAGACATCCCTCTCCAGTCTCACCTTCCGATTTATCCTCCATAACCAAGTTATTCTTATCAATAAGATTTAAAATATTTAAAGAAAATAATACATTTGTGTCTATTCCAGCAAAGAGAAAAAGTGCCGTCGAAGTCCTTGAAGAGACGAAGCCCCTATATGTGAAGTCTTCAGCAGCTTTGAAGAGTCATAGTCCAGATGACAAGCACAAAGGTGACGGTTTTGTTTGAATAGTTTTTTACTTCTCATTAAGATTTCATTTGTTCAATTCCCTACAAAAAAATAATTATAAAGCAAGTTCTCCATGATTATGAAACATATTCGAAACTATTCCTGCGGTGTAGATTTTAATCTAAAAATACCGCAACTCTAACCACTGAATCCCAGAGATGGCACAGCTTCTGTAACAAAAAGGTTTGTCCTCGATAAGCAGCATTGTCAAGTATGAAAACTTGTGGAAGCGGTCGAAACGTGAGCGGGCCAAATAAAGTTTGGTGGTTATGCCGTTTTGTTGTACAGCAGAGCATTAAAAATGGGTCTAAATAACTGAAAACGTTTAGGCCATAATGAAACAGCAATTGAACTGCAAGAGACCAATTAGCAAGGCCAGAGATAGATAATTAGGAAATATTTCAGAGAAGCTGAATAACTTCAAAGCTTTAATTTAAACTTTAATTACTGGTACATACCATACATTGTTAGGAATATATTTAATTGTATTTAGATCATATGTTGTTAAATGTAATTAGATCATATGTTCGATCATACGTTTTGGTTATATTGTTTTAAAAGAAGAAAAATAAATGAATGCTAGCTGGCTTGTTGACTGAAAATGCTTATTTAACTTTAATTTAATTTAGCTCGAAAGTATTTAACTTAACATGGTGTCAGGTGTATAGAAAATGTTTAGTAATATCCCACAGCCAGAACCCCTTGATTTTTCAAGCAAAGAAGATGCTGCTGAAAACTGTGAAATCTTTAAAGCTCAGTGGAAAAATTACATCACTTTATCTGAATCCTTTGGCACAAAATCGGCGAAGCTCTCTTGTGAAAAGGTAAAGCTAGCTTTATTTAGTTCCTTAATTGGTAAAAGAGGCCTGAAAATAATAAGAAAGATATGCAATCATGAGGCCACGTTAGATGACATAATTGCTCGTCTTGATAGATACTTTACTGATAGGAAGAATGTCACATATGAACGCTTTATATTCAATAGTGCTGTTCAAATGCCTGATGAAACCTGCAAGGATTTCATTAACCGCCTTCACGAACAGGCCAGTAGGTGCGAGTTTGAAACATTAGCTAATTTATCAAAGCTTGAAATTGAAGAAAACCTCATTTGCGATCGTTTAGTTGCGGGACTATCTGATTTAAGATTGCGCAAAGGTCTATTAGCTAGAAAATCATTAACACTGGACCAGGCAAGGGAACTTTGTATTGCTGAGGAACAATCGGCTTGTTTAGCTTCGAAAATGCGCGATAAATCAAGCCCATCTGATTCTGGTTTTGTAGTTAGCAATAAAAGGTGGCCCAAATGTAAATTTTGCGGGGGCCAGCACACACGTGGCGCTGGTAACTGTCCGGCTTTTGGGGAGACTTGTATGAAATGCAAAAAAAAGAACCATTTTAGCAAAGTATGTATGCAGAAGAGAGCATCGGTCAAGCAATCTGATTCAATCGGAAAACACATGGCATCGGAGATTCCGTCTGATGAAGACAATGACGTTTTTAAAATTGAAAATGTGGCCTATAAAAAAAGACTTTATGTGAATCTAACAGTGCCTATGCAAACCGGCTCTAAAATGCTAAAATGCCAGGTAGACAGTGGTGCCTCTTGCAATGCTATTGGGATAAACGATTTAAAACATCTCTTAGGCACATCTAATTTAAGGCTAGAACCAAGCTCTAGTATTTTGACTTTTTATGGCGGAGATTCTCAAATATCTAGGGGTAGAATTAGCCTGTATACAACTTGGAAGACCAGAAGATTTCGACTGAAGTTTGAGGTTATTGACATAACCCACTCATAGGAGCCGCAGATGCTTTAAGGCTAGGCCTCATCACACTGGACAAAGATGTGTTTCTGGTGAAAAACGCGCAAGATCCGAAATCTATACTGTCTTCATTTCCCGAAGTTAGTAAAGGACTCGGTAGTCTACAAAGGCTGTATGATTTTAAATTGGATCAATCGATCTCACCAACAGTAGTGCCACCAAGAAGATATCCTGTCGCCTTGAAAGAAGTGATATGCTCGGAAATACAGCGCCTTGAAAAGCTTGGGGTTATTGAAAGAATGATTGAGCCGTCCGAATGGGTCAGTGCCATGGTAGTAGTGAAGACGCCCAATAAGCTGAGGATATGCATAGATCCCTATCACCTTAATAAAGCTATCCAGCGTCCTCATTATCAAGCGCCGACGATCGAGGAGATAGCACCAACGCTCGCCAAGGCAAGGATTTTCAGTGTGCTGGATCTGAAAGATGGCTTCTGGCATGTTCAACTCACCGAAGAATCAAGCAAGAAGACCACATTTTGGACCACTCTCGGAAGGTATCGATGGAAACGATTGCCTTTTGGGATAAAGTCTGCGCCAGAAGAATTTCAAAGAAGAATACATGAAGCTCTGGATGGCCTTGGTGGTATATGTAGCATAGCAGACGATATCCTGCTTTTTGGATCAGGAGATACAGACGAACAAGCTTTACAGGACCACAACAGGAATTTAGTTGCATTATTGAATCGAGCGAGAGATCTCAACTTAAAATTTAATTACCAAAAGTGCAAAATTGGTCTGGACCAGGTGAAATATATGGGGCATATAATATCAAAGGATGGATTTAAGCCTGATCCATCAAAATTAGCTGTAGTACAAGAAATGAAATCACCGGAAAACAAAGAAGAGCTTCAACGCTTTCTTGGATTTGTCACCTATCTTGGAAAATTTGTTCCTCGCTTATCAGATGAAGCTGCCCCACTCAGGACCCTCCTCAAAGAAGAAGCATCCTGGATTTGGGAGCCAGTTCATGAAAAAGCATTTAGGTGACTTGTTAGCCTGGTTACCTCCGCCCCAGTCTTAAAATATTTTGATCCCATGAAACCAGCTACACTCCAATCTGATGCAAGTCAGTATGGTTTAGGTGCAACACTAATGCAAGATGGAGCTCCTGTAGTATATATTTCTAGAGTTCTCACTCCTATCGAATCGTCATATGCTCAAATCGAGAAAGAGTGTTTGGCAGTAGTTTTTGCATTTGAGCGTTTGGAGCAATATCTCTTTGGTAAAGCAGATGTAACTGTCGAAACTGACCATAAGCCACTGGAAGCTATTTTTAAGAAACCACTCACCAAGGCGCCAAGAAGATTGCAGCGCATGCTCCTCAGGCTACAAAAATTTTCCTTTCAAGTTCACTTTAAGCCAGGAAAATCAATTATCGTTGCTGACTTTTTATCGCGAGCACCAACACCATCTGATATTAATCACAATAAGAATGATGTCTTAATTTTTAAGACATCTGGAAATAATCTATTTCACGGATTTGAAACATGCAAGTCTTTCGAGTATTTGGACATCACAGATCAACGCCTTCATGATTTACGTGGAGCAACAAAAAATGATGAGGAACTGAAGAGATTAGCTGAAACAATTCAGCATGGTTGGACAGAAAAAAATACACAGCTCCCAGATTCCGTTCGACCTTTCTGGAGTTTTCGGGACGAATTAACTGTAGAAGACGGAGTGATATTAAAAGAATTGTTCTACCAGACTCGATGAAGAAGGATGTTTTACAGAAAGTTCATTCCTCGCATCAAGGAGTTGAGGCCTGCTTAAGAAGAGCAAAGGATGGATTTTTTTGGCTATCTATGAAAGCTGATATCAAGGATTTAGTCATGAACTGTAGGGCATGCAAGAAATTTGCCACTGCTTTAAAGAAAGAACCGCTGATACTGCAGGAAACACCACAGCGACCATGGCAGAGGGTCGGCTTTGATTTCTTGCAGGAGGGGCCAAATCACTATATGATGTTGGCTGACTATTACTCATCTTTTTTTGAGGTGAAAAAGACTCGGTCATGCACGGCTGAATCCCTAATTGATTTTTGTAAAGAACAATTCGCACGACACGGCATTCCAGATGTCATTGTATCAGATCATGGAACACAGCTGTCTTCCAAGAAATTTCAAGACTTTGCAAAAGAATGGGAATTTCAGACTATCTTATCGTCACCGTATAACCATCAAGCCAATGGAAAAGCAGAGTCAGCTGTAAAAATTTTCAAAAATATGAGAAGGAAATTAATAGAAGATGGAGGCTACTTCTATGAATTCCTTGCTGGAGTTGAGAAATACTCCCCTTCAAGATATTGGTTACAGCCCCGCCCAGCTTCTCATGTCGAGGAGAACTAAGAGTTCGAAGGTTCTGCAGAATGTTACTGAGAAGTGGGACCTAAGAAAGAAGAAATACAAGACTGCCTACGATCATGTATCCCAAGTTTTACCAGAGCTAGTTGAAGGACAGAAGGTCTGGGTGAAGCTGCATCCACAGAACCAAGGCGATCCTTGGATTGAAGGAAAGGTAGTGAAGAAGGAAGGAATAAGAAGGTATCAAGTAGAAGTGAATGGAAGGCTTTATCTAAGGAATAGAAGATTTATTAGGGCCTAAACTTTATCTTTGGACGTTATCAAAGAAGGGGGAGATGTTAGGAATATATTTAATTGTATTTAGATCATATGTTGTTAAATGTAATTAGATCATATGTTCGATCATCTGTTTTGGTTATATTGTTTTAAAAGAAGAAAAATATATGAATGCTAGCTGGCTTGTTGACTGAAAATGCTTATTTAACTTTAATTTAATTTAGCTCGAAAGTATTTAACTTAACATACATAAAGATAATAAGATATTGCTAAGATGAGAGAAACGTTCAAGAGAGCTAGAGTGACTATTATCAATTTTGGGGAAAAGAGAATATTGGGCTGACCTACCTTGACAAACTTCTGGGCCGAGAACTCAAGAACTGGTGCCAACTAGGTCCTGTCAGAGGTACGTCGGCCCTTATAAAACCTTCACCCCAACTCTGCTCCAGCTCGTAGCTCGTCGAGATTTACCTCGTCGGGTAATTAGACCTTACGGGAATTACCTTACGTGTCTGCCATATGTCGTGTGAATTACCCAGACGCAGCGTCTGCAGATTCATTTTTTTTTTTTGGTGCCCTGTTGATTCGTTGTTCCCAAATCTCCAGTGTTGGCCATCCAACCTGTTGTTAAGGAACCATAAAGAAATTCCTAATTTTCTTTTTCAGATGATGCTGGTGGTAGCCCGAGAGCCAGCTCACACAGAAGACAGGAACGCTCGTGTGATCTTGAATCCAAACTCAGAAGGCTCCTTAACTCAAAAGAAAACTTAAGAGATGTAAGTATAAATACCTATTTATACAGGTACTAGCATTTATATATATACATTTACGTGTATAATAAAAAAAAACTTAGATTTTTTGTTTTATTTGCTAAATTATTATTTTATAGATTGTCTTTATTGTTCGAAGGATAATTGGGATAAGACTGAAGTACAGTACAAAAGCCTACCAGATCTAAGTACATCTTCACATGAGAGCCTCGGAAGTACTCTCCACCACATATCTTGGTCAGTATTCAATTTAAAGTATTAATTATGTAGTTAGTAGAAACATGAAATTATATATATATATATATATATATATATATATATATATATGTATGTGTGTGTAAATTATTTTCCATTGATTAAAATTAGTGATATTTCTATATTTATTCAGATAGTTATTAATTATTTTGTTCTCGTAATTGTTATGATGCATACTTCAGTACGGAGGAAAATCAGTCCTCGAACGCAGATAGCTCGTCCACGACAGTAAGTTTAATTTTTTGTAACTATTTCAAAATTTAAGTTGCAAGATTCTCTCACAAAAGTCTTACAAAAAAGATTGTATCGTAAATTTTGATATGAGTGCCACAGCAGACGAAAATGATGCTTGCAGTTTCTAAAGTAAGCATTATATGGAATCACTCTAAGATGACACGATTCCTACGAGTAGGACTTCATTATTATGAAATATCTGGTCCTAATATATATTTTTTAACCGTTGAGCTAATATTTTTTTTTTTTTAAGTACTATTATATTGTATTGTTTTATCAATATGGCATTGCTTTTCTCAGGAAACTGGTTGCTCAAGTAGTGAGAAGAGTTACGGAAAACCACCTTCTCTGACCAGATCAAGCACAAGTATAGGTGGAAGTGCTGGCAAAGTCGAAGCGAGGTAAGTAATATTTTTATTTTACTTCATAAATTTACTTAAAACTTTGTAAAAACGTTTAAGACTTAAGGGGCAATACTACTTTTGACACCGTCTGACGGCGTCCTATCCCCTCTACCGGGCACTCCCTCACAGTGTCTCCCTAGTACGTCTTATGGTCAGAAACAGATGCCTCTACTGTACCCTTGTAGCCTGTTATGGGATTGATTTATATATAAGTACTCTCTCTACCAGTGAGCTAACCTCAAAAACCTGAGCTAACCTTTAATAAATTAAAGGGGGTAATTTTCGGTATCGCATATTTAGGATCGTTTCAAATCCTTTCTCAAAAGTTCTTTCGCGAATCCTGCCTCAATAGCCAAATGCCTTCGAAAACTTCAAATAGCCATTACACTCAGATCTCTTATTGTCAAACTTCTTCTACCCGAAGTTCTCCAACCGCGGCTTCAGCTTCAACTACCGCAGTCAGCCCCACCACGATTGACTTCACATCTATGACCCGAAGCCTGAAGAGCCTCTTTGGGATTGCGACCTGTCTTAATTTGGAGATGCCCTTCTACGCCTTTCCAAGTCAATCCCCTAGTTGACCTCACTCATCTTGGCACGGTGACAAATACTATAAAGGATTAATTAAATATATTCAGAATTAATTAATACTTAGGGGAGTGTTCGGGGATAAGGCTAAGCACTCCTTGTCTAGGTCCATAGGTTCGATATCCACAAATGTTGGTGGATTTCTTTCAAGAAAAGAAACGCAGCAGCTCTATCCTGGACAGAAATGGATTGTACCTCGTAGGCATCCCACCCGGATATCAAGACTACGTCAGACGTAATTAATTACATGCGTCTACGCAATTTAATTTTTTAAACAGTTTGTGTTTTATTTATTAATTTCCTTTTTACTTGTAGATTGTCATGGAGAACGGAAGACGTCCAGCACTTGTCTGAACTTACAAGGTCCAAGTCAGATCCTGGGGAGGCGTGCACACTCTTCGAAAGCGATCTACCCTTAAAGTTGGAGGAGTTTTTCCAATTCCTTGGTCTTTCAAGTCAGAGCTACAGGTTATATTATTTTGTTTATATTTATTTTCGAGTAATTATTAGACATTTTCACGAAATATCAACAGAATAAAAATGTTTATTTCTATTCTAAACTATCCAAATGACACTAAGGTTAAGAACGGATCAACGATAAGATGACGTGGGTCCTGAGAGTCGGCCTTTTTTTTTGTGTGTTAAGAGCTCTACAAGTACACTTTTCATTGATAATTGGACGCGCGAAATCAAAAGAATCCATTTTCTTGGGGTTTTCGTAGATTCTCGTAACCGGTTGGGAAATCGTTGTCAGTTCGAAGAGGCTTTTAATGTGAAGTCAATCAAAACACTCGTGCGCATTTTTGGGAAATTTTTAACTAGTGTAAATAAAACACAATTAAACGTTTTAATCATTGAGATTTGCCCTCACATCTTACAGGTAGCTTTTAAATTACATTGCTCATCAAATTTGAATGTTCATTTAGTACATAGTATGTAGTACATACTATGTACTAAATGTATGTATACATACGTAGGCAACAACTGGCCCTCTGTAAGATTTGATCCGGCCCGCGAAACATTTTGGAAAACTAAATTTAAAAAAAATATATTCCACTACTTACTCACTCCAAATGAGGAAGATCGAGTGAGATGGGGTTTGACGCTTGTTACGGCGGAATCAAGTGAGCGAGTAAGCCGAGTGTCTCATTGATTTCGTGTCACTATTTAACTTTCGTTGTTTCAAATAATTTCAAACTTCACGATATAATTATATTGTTTTACCTATTTTTTTTTTCATTTCATTTAGTTATTTTAATACGTTTTATTACAATAACATGGTAGTATTAGGGCATGTCAGATATCTATCGTTAAAAATTATGAACACTGCTTTAAAATGCCACATTATTTTATTTTAAACTATCTAAGCGGCCTGCGAACGCATTTGGAAACTAAAGTTTGGCCAACAAAATATCAAAGGTTGCTCCTACCTGATTTAGTAGATCTTGATTTGAATTAGTACTTGCTATTTTTTATGGTACGAAATAGGTGAAAATCTCTTGGGGTAATGTACGGGAAGTAACCAGGATGCAGGAAAAGCTCCAAAATAAATTCAATAATGTTGTGCAACGTTGTTGGAGCCGTAAGTGGTTTAGCATTGTCATGATAAAACAAAACTTTCTTGACATTCACTATTCTCTAGCAGTTTTTAATCCATGAGATAAATGCATCCTTTCTGCCATCTGATCCACTGTTTTTTTTGGGGGGGGAGGGGGGTTCGTGTTTAACGACGTATCAACAATTAGGCTATTAACGCCGGGATATCTACAGGTCGCCACCCTTTTATAATACCAACAGCACGTGGTCGGTCACCCATTCAGGTTCTGACCACGCCCGACCTTGCCTGATCCACTGTTAATTGTGGTTCTGACTCTACAAGGCTTTTAAGAACGTCGTTATTAAAATTAACTGGACGTACTGAAAGGGGTAAATGATAAATGCTACTTTCTGATACTTTAAAATTTTTAAGTAATTTGTGGTCACTACTTACGCAGATAGTATGTTCACCAAGTATCCTATTCACTTTAATCGCCGCAGACAAAAATGAATCATCACGTTCGCATTAGTTATGGATATTCATTTTCTCTGGGTACTAATATGCGTCTGATGTTTACGAAAAGCGGCAACAGACTGACTAAGATATGATTTTAATGCGCACGAACTTATTCACTGACAAAATACGTGAAACTAGCAGAGCAAAAAAAGACTTGTTACTCATATATTTGGTTTCTTTTAATTTACCTTCTGCTTAATTTTTGTAGCTAATGTTATATTGTAAACCATTTAGTTCTACTTAAGTAAAGATATCGTAGATACAAATGCAAAGTATCGAATGTGAAAAAACGCATTTTTCATTTTAAATCTTTACTGATTGCTATTGGCCTGATGGATGGCAAACTATCGAATCTAAGTTCACACAGTGAAAGGAGGATGTTACCACTGTCAAAAGGTCGAATCTGCCTACTATTTGACTGCCCAAAAGCAAAGTAATAAATAAAAGTATTCTGACTTTTGAAAGTGGCGATTTTCACATTCGTTAGTTCGCATTTGTATCGACGATATTACCAATTGTTTCTTATTGCTGTTTTTGTATTTTTCTAGAAACCTGACAAGAGTGAGCTCCGACGCCTCCAGTCCAATCTATTTCCCTTCCGGTAGTTCTGTCGACTCCAGCCCAATAGCAAGAGGATCTGAAGGCACTGCAGGTAGGCAATCAATAACAATTGCTTCCATAGTTATAGCAATTCAGTAATAATTAGTTATAAAATATAAAGTGAATAATAATTAAAAATAGCATAATCTAAGGTATTAGCTAGGCCAGTAAATATAATGTTGGTGTCTGACCATATCCAGTGACTTTGAAGTATCTGTCGTGATTTTAAGCAGTGGTTTTGGTACTTACTTATTAGCTTGCAAGATCTTTGCAGGTTACCTATTGACATGTTATCTAACGTTAGAAACCATATTATATAAATATAGTAATCAAAAGTTACTATAGTAATGAAAAGTATTTAAATGCACTGCAATCACTACTAAAAGTAACTTTTTTTTACTACTTTATTAATAAAATATGGGTTTTCACTAACCGTTAGATAACTTGCATTTTTAAGTAATACTTTTAGGCTTGTAAAGCATAAATTAAAATAAGCAGAATATATTTCAGCAAGCAATATTTATTAATAAAAAGGTTAATATTATAAAAATCAATGGAAATTGTGAAGAGGCCTCCTCACCAATTTTGGTTCTATAACAAATTTATATTTTATATTTATTCCGCGTTATGGGCATAGATGGTATGCGTTTCCGCTCGCTAAAGAAGTTATCAAAACACTATTCAATCCAACTCGCTAAATTTAATAGAATTCTATTAATTTTTGTGAGTTGGATTGACTTGAGTGGTAAAGGTTACTTTACTACCAGCAACAACCAATAGAATTGCCCATAGGAATAGCCATTAGAAAAGGTAATGAGTTATGCGCGTGCTATGAATCACTGTTATAATCACTGCAGATACTTCACAAGTAACTGGATCTGGTCTTCGCTAACAGACCCTACTGTTGTAATACCTGTTGGTGGGGACCGTCATCACTGTCATCGGGTGGTGTATTGACATTACAAACCGGACTCAGTACTACCTCAACAGTGGCTTGATAATGACGTAATTATGTCGAAAGCGCTCGACCACAAGAAGATCTCGGATATTTAAGAAGTATACAATCAAGTACCAAATAATAATAACAATACATATTGATATTGGGAAAAATTTTAAAAAATATATAAAAAGCAGTAACAAGTCAGGATATGCCAGAAGGATTCAAAAGGCTTTGGATTTCACAGTAGTTCTTACAATTTCTACCATTTTAGCGCGTTTATTTCTTTTTTCCATAGGGAGGAAACCCGCTTATGAGGTTGATGGTCCAATTTTAATGAAATTTAGTACACAAATCTTTCGTCTAATTTAAAAGGTCAAGTTCGTTAAACAGCAGAATTCGTCCACCGGGACACGGTTTTTGGTGCGAAATCCTCGCGAAAAATATTGTAGATTCAGCGTTTTATAGATTCAGTGATTACAAAAAAAAAAAAAAAAAAAAAAAAAAAAAAAAAAAAAAAAAAAAAACGAATGCAACATTTTTAAAGCGATATCTCTAACTGTTTACGAGAAAAATATACAACTACTTTTCCAAACTAATTTTCAGTTTCGGTATTCAGAAATGAATAATTAAGTTGAAACTTGTTCCAGACGTTCGACATTCATCTTGGATATAAGAAAGTATTAGAAAAAAGTTGTACTAATACACATGAAAGTTTTCGGATTTTTGTATATTTTCTAAAACATCTGGAAAAAGGTTGGGAAATCGTGGTAATTGGCAGGTGACCATTCGAAAGGGATAAGAGCGGAATCGCGCTAAGATGACGCACTTCCTGCGGGTCGGACTTTATGATATTTTACTATAGGAAATAGTTAGTGCTAATTTATGTTAAAATTATTAAGGCAATTAATTTATTTTAATGCTGCACAGCATCGGCAGGTAAGCCATTTTCACATAACTTCTTATTTTTAAAATGTCTTGATATATTTTATAATATTTTAGCGCGTTGCCTCCTTCCTTCCGCATGGGAGGAAACCCACTTATGACGTGAATCATATGACGAAGTCCGGAGTTGAGAAATGTCCACCCAATTCAGTCTCTGGTGGTTCATATTTGTGTATATAGATCTTTAACACATTAGTTTTATATTATAAGATGGTGACCCTATATTTCACAAGATATTTTATATGGAAAATTTTATTTCATTAACTCTCTATTCCTGTATTATTTCAAAAGATGTATAACTAGTTTGTCACCAATTATTTTATTATTGTACACTTTTATCCAGCAGTTCTTGAAAAATTTTAGAGCATATTGCCCTTATTGCTATGCTCCAATAAATAAATATTAAAAAATTATATGGGGAAGATATCAAATGTCATTAATTACGGATCTATCAGAGAGACTTATATGCCCCACCCTATTTCTTGGAACCATATTTTTTTCAATACAATAAGTACTGATTGGCAGGTGTTTTACAATCTCCTAAAATAAAAAAAAAAAAAAAACATGTTTTTCAAAAAAGAAAAATGTTGTGCGTAAAAGGGTTAAGGTGATATTTGTAACCAGTTTTGAGGAAAGTGGAAAAACAATGTTTTTGTAACTAATTTTCTGTTTGCGTAGTTAGAATCATGGGATTCAATTGAAATATTTTATACGAGTCTCAAAATTCATCTAAACTATTATTTTATTTTTTTTTTTTTTATATATTTTTTTTTAAAGCAAATGAACACAAAACCATTCAAAGCATGAAAGCAGATTTATGGCGTATAATTGTTATTGAATCAAAATAAATCAGAAAAATTGTATTAAAAAACATTAAAAAAAAACATATTAGACAAGGTATTAACAATAAAATGCATATAATTTACCTTCTTCGATGCCTTCAATACTACAAATATTTCTGTTAGTTTTTTCTATTTCAATTTGTATTTTATATAAATACATATATATTTATATATATATATATATATATATATATATATATATATATATATATATATATATATATACACATATATTAACAATTAATAATGTTTTCAGGTGGAGAAGATGTTGGACTGTCTATAGTCGAAAGGAACGCAAGAGTGATCAAATGGCTAGTCGCATGTGCTAAATCGTAGCTGTACCATTTTATTATTGTGAGTCAATAACATTAGTCATTATTTTGAGAATATTCGTTCTCTATGACTTGATTTTTGATTATTTAAGGAATTCGTTGATAACCATCAATTCTTTTTCTACATTATCACTACTTGGTGTCAGTTCAGAAAAATATTATGAATATATATATATATATATATATATATATATATATATATATATATATGTATGTGTGTGTGTGTGTGTGTGTGTGTGTGTGTGTACACACACACAATATTATTTTTGGCTGAGGGCTTTGGAAGGAAAGTAGTTATCTCAAGAGAAGTGACCAAGTGGAGGCTCCGAGAGCCTAGTTCTTTATTCATGAAAAAAAACTGTAATTTGTGAAACTTTTAGAGAATCATTTGCCCAAGTTAATACAAAAAGTCAATCATTTAATAATTTATCTGAATAGTATTTTTTTTTAATTTCTTTTTTCCTACTCTATTGTTTTTATTTTGTTTCTTTATTTATTTTGTACTGTAATTATTAAACTTTTTTCTATACTCCATTACTGTCATAATTATGTTTTTCATTTTTTGTCGGCACTAATGGCCTAGACGTCGAAGCGCCGTAATATATATATATAGGGGAAGGTGTTGTACCTTTGACCACTTTGCACAATTTAATTTTTTTTAGCTTGAATATTAAGGCTAAATTCATTTTTTTTATTTCATTGTGATTAGCATTCTATTGCTTATCATATTTAATTTTTTCAAGGTTCTAGCTTTACAATTAATATTTTCAATTAATTTAAAATAAATAATCGTATAGTACATCTGACCACGTAAAAACAACAAAGCAGTGAAAACAAAAAATTGTATTCAGTAATATTGTAATTAGTTGTAAGTTTAATAAATACAGGGGTAATTGTGAGTGACTGCTGCCCTAAGCCCTATCAACATGAAACTTGGCATACTTACTCATTTTGACCTAATTAAGAAGGTAAAATTAAAAGTAACTCGCGGTCAGGCCTAGAAAACTATTTATTAAGCACTAAAGTTGAGTGATATACAGGTTACAACAGCTGACGTAAACAAACTATTTCTTAACACGCATGCGCAGGAATGTCAACTTGGGCGGGAAAGACTTGCTGATTCAAATGTACGAAGTGTAATTGAAATTTAGACTCACCTTGTGGTAGCTGACTTGGTCGTAAACTGTCGCTTTTGGGCATACTTGCTATGCGTTTCCGCTCGCTCAAGAAAACATCAAAACCCCTAGTCAATCCAACTCGCAGAAATAAAAAGAATTCTATGCCCAAAAGTATTCCAAGGCAGTCTTCCCTAACCTTCATAACAGTGAACCTTTTTTTTAAATAACTTCTTTCCTGGTTGAGAACAACAATTTTTTTCAACGGATTCGTGTTTAGTGCATGAAAATACGTTATAGTGCAAACTTTGAAGAAAATCGGTGTTGAGGACGCTCTCCTTCAGGTTTACCTCATTTGTTTATTATTTATATTTGAATTACATTTATTTCTGCGAGTTGGATTGACTAGGGGTTTTGATGTTTTCTTGAGCGAGCGGAGCGTAGCGGAGCGAGCGGAAACGCATAGCAAGTATGCCCAAAAGCGACAGTTGAGGTGAGTCTAAATTTCAATTACACTTCGTACATTTGAATCAGCAAGTCTTTCCCGCCCAAGTTGACATTCCTGCGCATGCGCGTGTTAAGAAATAGTTTGTTTACGTCAGCTGTTGTAACCTGTATATCACTCAACTTTAGTGCTTAATAAATAGTTTTCTAGGCCTGACCGCGAGTTACTTTTAATTTTACCTTCTTAATTAGGTCAAAATGAGTAAGTATGCCAAGTTTCATGTTGATAGGGCTTAGGTCAGCAGTCACTCACAATTACCAAATACAGGACAAGGACGTAAGCACAATAAAAAGTCAGTCACGCAGGAGCTGCATAACTAAGCACTTTCCTCGGTATTAAGGTAGTGTAGATTGCATTCCTGAATAATTTTCTTAAAAAAAAACTATATAAATAAAATAAAAACATGAACTTAATAAATACACAAAAACTTTGAACTGACGCAGGAAGAGGATACAGGACTGTAGGGGGACTTCCCCCTAGTGGTAGAAAGCGCTCCTTGCGGCGGCTTTGTGAACCTACTTCTGGCGGGCTATTCTATTGAAATATAGTACAAATTAACCCCCCCCCCCTTTCCGATAGACCGATTTAGCTCATTTTTACAACACTTCTTTCTAATGAATTACCCACGACGTGTGCCAAGTTTCGTTACAATGCAGCAGAAATTACGACCGGTATGAGTATATTAGTAATTTGAGTCCGGAGTAAACCTCCCCTTCTAATGAACTGATTTAGTTTATTTTTACATCACATATTTACCTGTAGATTACCACTACGAATACCAAGTTTCGTTGAAATACAACAAAAATTACGGCTGGTAGTGGCAAATTGGTTATGTGGGTCCGGAGTAACCCCCCCCCCCTTCTAATGGACCGATTTAGTTTATTTTTATTTGTAAAAATAAAAATAAACTAAATTTGTCCAACTAAAAATAAACTAACTTTTCTCTCTATGTTACCACTACGAATACCAAGTTTCGTTTAAATATATCAAATACTACGGCTGCCATTGTCAAATAAGTGTTTTAGGTGGGGGGTAAACCCCCCCTTCCGTTGAACCGATTTTGGTGGTTTACGAACCCGTTCAATCATTTGTTAATTGAACGCTGTATACGTACAGCGTACGTATATATGTTTCGTGACGAAAAAACAAAAACTCTGGCCGCTATCGTGTTAACAGACATATATATATATATATATATATATATATATATATATATATATATATATAGATAGATATAGATATATATAAATTTTAACGGGGGTCATTTTCGGTTTCTACTAGGTAGGATCGATAAAGATTTGAAGACATTTTTCAAAAAATCCGTCATGAGTGCAACCTCAATAGCTACTTTCCTTCGGAGAAAAGTGCTAAAAGCTATTATTGATATTATGTTCTGCTTCAAATGCTGACAAATCCAGTCCAATCGATAAACGTTTTAACTGTCAAGCAGGGGGGTCTCCCGTGGTCTAGTGGCTCGCGCCTTGGATTCATAAGCGGGATATGGTAGGTTCGATTCCCACCTCCGGCAGGAATTTTCTCATCTCAGGGCTCGCTGGAAAAATTCCTCGCCGCACCCTGGATGTCGGCGCTAATGACCTAGGTGTAGGTGCGCCGTAAATAAAAAAAAATAAATAAAAAAATTAAAAAAAAACTGTTAAGCAGATCCACAAGCAATAGTAGGGTATGGAAGTTTAGCCACAATCTCTTCAACATCAATATCATACAAATTGTCATCTTCTCTCGTAAACTTGTCACTTAAAGTTTGTTTTTTCAAACATTGGATCTTAAACATTGGACATTTAATACCACAGATCTCTGCGACTAAATATGTCATTGTCTTTTTACTTTTATTTTTAACAAGCATAAAATTTCCTTTTCCCAAATCATATTTTTCAAATTGTTGCTGGTTATCGACTTAACTCACGATATTTATCAGACAGATCAACGTCGCTGTCTCCTGAAGAAATTTCGGTATCAGTATCAGAATCTGAACTGTCAGTAGAATAATTTTCTTTTTATTTACCACTTTTGTAAGTGGTGTCTGACGTTTAGGGTGGTGCTTTCGTTTTTGGTTTTTTTGTTTTGTTTTTTTTCACCTTCACTTATTATCTTTTCAGGAATATCTGTCAGGATACGAGGTTTCCCTTAAGGCCGGCCCCTATTTGACATTTTCCTTGCCTACACTTTTCGATGAAGCCTTACAACTTCATGTGGAACGATAAGGGGCGATAGGTCCGAACTGCTACACTGAGGATTGATAAAGTCAGTTTGAACTTATTTCATTTATTATTTTTTAAATTCTATGAACAATTGAAGCAACCAATAATAATTATTTTTTAAAAAGTTGTAGCAGAAGAACATAAAAGTTGAATTATGAAAAAATTACTCAGGTGTGTTGTACCTTTGACCTGGTCAAAGGAACAACAACTAGTCGTGGTCAGAGGTACAACAACCTGGTAGTGCAAATTAAAAGTCCGACTCGCAGGAACTGCATCATCTTAGCGCGGTTCCGTTCTTATCTCTAGTCTAATTTGGAAAGATTAAAATATTTATTTATTGATAAGGCTTCGCAACTTTGGCGAATCGCCTGAAGATTAAAATAGAAGTAGTTATTATTTTGGTTCCACCAGTCTTGAAAGGTCTTGATTTACGATCCTACCTGGAAGGGTCGGTCAACACTAGAAAGGGTCCCGCTAGTTACAAGGTCTTGGAATCTAGGAAATCTATATTTCTAAAAATAAATTGTTTTGTTATTTTACTAAACCAGTTTTATTGTAAAATACATTATCCAACTATAAGCAATTAAGACATAACAAAGGAAAAAACCGTTTGAATAAACGAAATCAATTACTTAAATGTTTTAAGCACTTATTTCTCCGATTGACATCGCCTAATTAAAACTTTCGTCAGAACATTCTTTGTTGAGCATTTAGTAAGCTTTCGAATGGTAACCTTTCGCTTCCCAAGATTTTCAACCGTTTTCGAGATATTAAGAAATTATACGAAGTTCCCAAAACTTTTCATTATTTCTAGCAATAGAAAATTGGTCTCATTTTACCTATCCTGTTTTACACACAAATACATTTTCCTAACATAAGAAATTACAAAAATAAAAAGCAATAAAAAACTAAGGGAAAGAGACAAAAATTACAAAAAGAACGACAAACACCCGTTCATAAGAACTAAATAGACGTATTTGAAGTTTTAATACTTCACTTATTTCTTCGACTGACATCACCTAATCAAAACTTGTTTCAGAGTCTTTTCTGTAGAGAATTTAGAAAGCTTTCAAATAGTTTCTATCCACTTATGAAAATTTCCCAACCGTGTTCGAGATATTAATGAAAATATACGAAGTTCCCAAAACTTTTCATGTCTGTTTATAAAATATTTTATTCTAACCCTTCCTTAACTCCAAACGTAACCAAAAGTTAAAGATATTAGTTTTGATAAAATTTGAACATGCAAAAAATGTTTCAACTGAATCCCATGATTTTATGTACCAAAACCAAAAACGTTATTCAGCAACTATGTTCCCAATTTTCTCGAAAACGGTTAAAGCTATCGCCTTAAAAATGGTCGCATTCGTTTTCCTAGGCCAAGAAGCCTACAAAACGAGTACTTACAAGCACATGAACTCAAAAATGTAAGCGTTGCGATTTTTTTTTGCGCGAATGTCGCCCCAAACGCCATCTTCCAGTGGGCGGATTTTGCTGGTTAACGAACTTGACCTTTCAAATTGGACGACGGATTTTTATACCAAATTTCATCAAAATCGGACCATCAGGGAAGCCAGAAATGAGCTAACAGACAAATATATATATATATATATATATATATATATATATATATACAAATTTGAACCACCGTTATTTTCGGTCTCTAGGGGTTCTGAAACGCGAAATTTTCTAGTCGGCACTTCCGGATTGTTTCATGAGATCAATTTTATAAGCGGGGTTCCTCCGTATGAAGGGAGGGAGGAACCGCGCTAACAATATACACAGATCTAAGGTGTTACACAGTAGATGGTGAAAGAAAGAATGAGAAGGTCTCGTATTGTAATTCTCTGTATGCAGGGTTTGGTTCCAGGTAAAGTCATATACTTTTACTGCCCTTTTCCGTTACTCAGAAAGCTCTTTGTGTTTACAAACAAAGGACTCGGTATACACCACCCGTATTAACCCAAAAGAGATTATATCAAGCTTCATAAACTTCCTGAATTAAATTAAGGGATTTAAGAGTGCTTAAAATAAGTTCTTGGTCTAGTTAAAAAATTCAAGGAGAATTAGATCATGAATAGAAAATCTCGGCCAAACAGAACGAAAATAACAATAACAAGGATCGTCAAACTTCGTTTTCAAAGATTGTTAGTTGTAACACAAAAACGGTCACTCATGATTCTAATAAATTAACTGTGAAGGGTGATTACACAAATATTCCTGTTGAGGCTTTAAAGCTTCAATTTAAAAAACATATTAACCCACAGGAATTATAGATTGGCCTAAAAACATAAAATCATTGAAAAAAGGATTTCTTATTATTGAATCAAACAAAAACGATATAGAGGTTATATCAACAGAGTTTTTAAATATATGCAAAGGCCTGTTGATCAATAAAATTAAAATAAAAAATAGAGTCTCATTTTTCCTATCCTGTTTTACAAAAAAATACATTTTCCTAACATAAGAAATTACAAAAATAAAAAGCAATAAAAAACCAAGGGAAAGAGACAAAAATTACAAAAAGAACGACAAAAACCCGTTCATAAGAACAAAACAGACGTATTTGAAGTTTAAGCACTTATTTCTCCGATTGACATTACCTAATCAAAAATAGTTTTAGAATCATTTTTGTAGAGAATTTAGTAAGCTTTCAAATAGTTTCCATCCACTTACCACGATTTCCCAACCGTGTTCGAGATATTAATGAAAGTATACGAAGTTCCCAAAACTTTTCATGTCTGTTCATAAAATATTTTATTCTAACCCTTCCTTAACTCCAAACGTAACATAACTTTCAACATATTAGTTTTGATGAAAGTAGAACATGCAGATAATGTTTCAACTGAATCCCGTGATTCTATGTACCCAAACCAAAAACGGTATTCAAAAACTATTTTTCCAATTTTCTCGAAAACGGTTAAAGCTATCGCCTTGAAAATGGTTTCATTCGTTTTCCTAGCCCAAGAAGCCTATAAAAAGAGTACTTACAAGCTTATGAACTCAAGAAACGTAAGCGTTACGATTTTTTCTCCGCGAATTTCGCCCCAAACGCCATCTTCCAGTGGGCGGATTTTGCTGGTTAACGAACTTGACCTTTCAAATTGAACGACTGATTTTTGTACCAAATTTCATCAAAATCGGACCATCAGGGAAGCCAGAAATGAGCGAACAGACAAATATATATATATATATATATATATATATATATATATATATATATATATATATATATATATATAAATTTGAACCACCGTTATTTTCGGTCTCTAGGGGTTCTGAAACACGAAATTTTCTTGTCGGCACTTCCGGATTGTTTCATTGTATCAACCTTATAAGCGGGGTTCCTCCCTATGGGGGAGTGAGGAACCGCGCTAAAAGCATGCTACAAATTTTAGGGTTAAGATAAATTAATTTTAGAAGCTACAACACATTTCTTATTGTAATAGCTTCTTTGTCAAATGATTTCCATTTAAAAAGACACATTAAAAACAATTTTATGAGGCAAAACGTCATCAATAAATAACTTACATTTTTATGATAGAAATGGATAAATATTTTTTGCAAGAATCCTCTTTGACTTGAATAATCCAAAGTAGGTTACACAAGCCCACTAGTGAAGGAGCTAAACACTAATTACACCAAAATTTATAAAATGTTGCTACATGCCGCCTCAGTCTCGGTGGTCAAAGATACAATATGGTCAGAGGTACAACACCTTCCCCTATATATATATATATATATATATATATATATATATATATAATCATGTTTTGTCTTTTCGGTGATTTTGGATACTTATAAATTTGGATTGATAAATCAGTTTTTAAACAGTATTTTTATTATTTTTTTTTTATTTATTTATTTGTTTTATGGTGCATCGACATCTGGGCCATTAGCGCCGTTTATATTTTTAAAATACATTTTATTTAATACAAAATGATTCATGATGAAATATTATAAAAACTCTATTTATTATTAATTTTTTTAAATTATATTTCAGGGCTGCACTGAGACAATATTTTGTGAAACTGGTAGCTCACGTCTCCTTGGTTAGGTAATTTAGTTCATGTTTGTAGAACTCTTTATGTAATCTGAAAGATTTGTTAAAATTTGACATATTTATATTTCTTCATAATTGTTAGTGAATATGATTGATTTGTTTTGTTTTCTCTTTATCTCAAAAGTGTACGAAAGTGTCAACTGTTTTATGGAAACATGAAAAATCAAGAAAAATAGGTGTTGTGATAAAAAATGTCTTGCCCCACCTTTAGTTTTGTAGCAAATTTTGATAGGAGAGCTAAAAAAAAAAGTGCATTTGAATATAATAAACCTCTTGTATAGTTTTGAACATTTTACAAAATATTTCGAAAACGCTTGAAAAATCGTATAAAATAAAATTAACAGTTCTAAAGCTTATTAAATTTCCTACAAAAACAGCTGCTTGAAAATATTTCATTTCTCCCCTCAGTGTCTGCCCTAACATAGTATTATTATTATAGTATTTTTTCTTTAAATGGTCTTCAAAATTATACTCAGGGTATATTTTTACAGAAAGAAATAATCTTCTAATTTTATTGAATTTTCATTTTTAGGCAATATAACATTTTCTATTAATTTTGTCTTTTAACTAATGAGTATTTGTGTCACATTTACAGTAAAAATGGCGTCCTTGAATTGTGGCGCTATTAGTTCCCACCCTAAAGTGGGTGCTACTCTCATTATTTCAAATGAATTATTTTATTTTATGTTAAATACAATGTTTGGTGATAGTAAATAAAATAAAAATAAACATTAGACACTTTGTGCATGAATTTTATTATATTCTGTAAATTTTTGTTAACATATTTTTTGTCACTGCCATTCAATGCTGCAGATTTCATACCAAAAAAAAATAAAAAATCGTCATATAAAAGTGTGTTTTAAGGAAATTGAATGTTCAAAAAAAAATGTGTAGAACATATTAGAGCTGGGCGTAATAAAACAATATATTTTTAATAATTAATAGGCAATTGTTAATATTAATGAATAAATATAATATTTTTGTGAAATTTAATTAAGAGTTTGCTTACTTGTTAAGTAATTTTTAGTATTTAGTGTTTAGAGGTGGCTAGTTGATAAGGACGTAAAATTTGGGAAAACGCAATACCCGAGCGCAAAACATTTTATGGGTGATATTATTTTATAATTTAATAGCTTGTTTTTATAAACAAAAAACGAAATATTTTGATTTTGATAAATTAAAAGTTTTCGTCAATTATATTTTTTTGGCTTTTAGTCAATATAGTTCAAAGGTGTTCTCTTATAATTCAATATTGTCTATGTACAGTCCAATGGTACCTTGATATATTTCAATATTCTCTTGATACAGTTCAATGGTGTCTTGATGTATTTCAATATTGTCTTGGTACAGTTCAATGATAGCTTTATATATTCGAATGTTGTCTTTGTACATTTCAATGGCGCCTTGATATAGTTCAATATTGTCTTTATACAGTTCAATGGTGCCTTGATATATTTCAATATTGTCTTTTTACAATTCAATGGTGCCTTGATATATTTCAATATTGTCTTGGTACAGATGGTGTATCAGTGGGATGCACAGTCAAAGACTTAATTTCCAAACCTTTATTGTTTAATAAAACTAAAGCATTTGGCTAGGATTTGAACCCAGAATCTCCCATTTTATGCTCAAGTACCTGGCCAGTTATGCAGTTATGCTATTGGACTTCACAGCATGCGAAAGTAATTCATCTACTGGAGCCTAAGCTTCATGTAAAAGCCATATTTATCTAAAGCCAAGCAATCTTATTGCCATATCCCAACTAGGAATTTAAATTATTAACGTTTTTGTAAGGAGGCCCTGTGGTCGTGAGGGTTAAGCACTCCTTGCCTAAGCTCATGGGTTCGATTCCTTGCAGGATTAGTGGATTTCGTTTTGAAAAAAAAAGGAAGGTTGCGCCCCATCCTGGTTTGAAAAGGGTGATAACCTGAAGATAACATGTCCCAGGAGCATCCTACTTAGAGCATCCTGAAATCTCTTCAGGAGCATAAAAATAAATACATCATAATATAACAAAGGAGAACCTTCTGCTACAAGAGCCAACTTGGCTCAGCCAAGTCATAACAGAAGATAATCAACACGGTATTAATCAGCTGTTTAAACAACAATATTCAAACATAGAGGAAGACCATAAACTGAATTAAATAATATTTTATCATTATTAACGTTAGATAAAAATTGTTTATTTATTATTTAATTTAAAAATCTTGAAATATTTCATGGCACCATTTGAACTGAATAATTATTTCCTCGCATCTCTCTGTCCAATTTTTTTATCGACTACTTTCTGAACGGATATCATAATCTTTAGACTGAGCAGAAGTTTAGAAATGAGCATTTATTCTTTTCATACATTATAAAAATTGTAGATTTGTTCAATTTTTGATTTGTAAAATAAATAAAAACCGATCGATGTTAAAATAATGATAATTTAGAAATTAAGTGTTAATGTTATTAGTTTTGAAAAATGATTGGAGAGTAATTTATGACATTTTTTGATTATTCTATTAACTTTGTTTTGTTTCTTTTATGATAGTTTTTTTTTTTTTTTTTTTTTATTCTTCTTCAGCTGATACGTTTTTTCTTGATGTTTCCTTTTCTCAAAATGGCGCAGCATCAAATATTTAAAAGCAGATTGCTCAGCAAGAAAGGTGGTGTACGCTGTATTCTAGGACAATTTGATTAAAATAGCCGAAATAAATAAAAAATGAACCTATACTTTTTTTTATATAGCTGACTTAATTATTACTTTTTAATGTATTTTTTTATGGAGAAAATCCAGCCTTCATTGGTTGGGCATCATATCTAGCTCCTACTGTCTGAATGAACTATTCCTAGGATGTGTAGGAAGGTCAAATTGTTAATATTAAGGCATCAATATCATTTATTTAAGTGTGGTGCCTTGATATCTATATTTAACCATTCATAGGTTGTATAGGAAGGTCAAATTGTCAATATTTAGGTGTATAATTGATCTCTAGTATGTTGACCATCAGTGTAATGCATTAAAGCTACATGTAACCAATCTTAGGCTTTATAAGAAGGTCAAATTGTGAATATTTAGGAACATAATTCGTGCGTAGTGTGTTGACTATCAGTGTGATGCTATCATGTCTGTGTTTTACCATTCCTAGGTTGTACAGGAAGGTAAAATTGTGAATTTTTAGAAGCATAATTTATGTGTAGTGTGTTGACTATCAGTGTGATGCCATAAAAGCTACACGTAACCAATCTTAGGCTCCATAAGAAGGTCAAATTGTGAATATTTAGGATCATAATTCATGCGTAGTGTGTTGACTATCAGTGTGATGCCATAAAAGGTACACGTAACCAATCTTAGGCTCCAAAAGAAGGTCAAATTGTGAATAAGGCTCCATAAGAAGGTCAAATTGTGACTATTTAGGATCATAATTCATGCGTAGTGTGTTGACTATCAGTGTGAAGCCGTCGTCTGCGTTTAACCATTCATAGGTTGTACAGGGAGGTAAAGTTGTGAATATTTAGAAGTATAATTCATGTGTAGTGTGTTAACCATCAGTGTGGTGCACTGATATCTACATTTGACCATTCCTAGATGTAAAGGAAGGTCAAATTGTAAATATTTAGAAGTATAATTGATGGGTTGTATGTTGTCTATACTTTTGATGCCCTGATTGATACAGACAACCAGTACAAGGTTGATTACGAAGGTCAAATTGAGATAATAAAAAGTATAATTGATTTGTCGTTTGTTAGAAATCAGTGGAAAACACTACTATCGGGCAAAAATTATCCGTTAGCTGCATACGAAGGTAAAATTGTGAATACTTATCAGCCAAATTCATGTGTAAATCAATAGTGCTAAGCATATGACATTTATGCTTGTGAAAACTATTCTTGAAACGAATCAGTTGCTATTTTGGTTAATTTTAATGCTTCTAAAACTGTATCAAATGCAGAGTCACCAAGTTTAAAACAATTTTTCTTATTTTGATTTAGATAGATATAATTTACAACAAATGAAAATTTACTAAAAATACGAACTAATTAGGAAATCTCAGTGAAAAACGACAAAATGCTCAATTGACCAAATGAGACGAGATTTCTGTCATAAAATTTGGCTCTCCAATTATTTTATCTTGTTAATTTTTCAACCAAGCCCAGCTCATTTTTATTAATGTTAGTGCCTAAATGAAAATATTTAAGTATAATTGTATATAAGTAAGTGTAAATCAAATTACTTGTAACCTTTGTAAAGCAATAAGTTTGTTTAAAAATATTTTAAGAGATAGTTTCTTTCGTTCTTTTTCTCATGTTGCTTTTAATTATAAATATATTCAATGTTATTGTTTTTAATAATTTATTTATATGTTTAATTCCTATTCTTATATTTTTTTAATGTTATTTGAAACAATTCAAGAAAACGAAGTACGACTTGGTTTTATTCACTATTTGTTCTTAGCTTATTGTAATATTGTCAGAAGTGATGGTATTTAAAAGGGAAGGTTTTAAAAACTGTCTTCAAATATTTATTGGTACTCTCTACTGGATACCAAAAATTGCCCCCATTAAAATGTATATATATATATATAAGTAAGTATAGGCCAGAACAACAAAAACAATTTTATTCGCAAGATTTCCTGTAAATACAAATAAATTTGTAGAAAAAATTGTAAATATTAAAAAAAAAAAATATGAATACAAATTTATTTACATTATTCATTTTTTTTTTTTTTTTTGTATATAAGTAAGTGTAAATCAAATTACTTGTAACCTTTGTAAAGCAATAAGTTTGTTTATAAAAAAAAAAAAAAAAAAAAAATAATATATATATATGAATACAAATTTATTTACATTATAGTTTGTGTGTACGGCGCTAATGGCCAAGATTTGTCAATGCGCCGTAAAAAAAAAATAAAAAAAAAAAAAAATAAATAAAAAAAAAAAATAAAAAAAAAATAAATATTTCTTGTGTATTAGCGATATTATGGAGGATATTGAAGGTGGTAATAGGAAGGATATTGAAAGTTAGGTGGTATTAGGAAGGATACAGCAGATAGAATTAGGAAGGATATAGAAGTTGGTATATAGAGTGTGGTATTAGGAGGGATTTAGAATATGGTCATAGGAATGAAATAAATGTGGTCTCAGGAGGGATATAGAATGTGGTATTAGGGGGGATATAGAATGTAGTCTCAGGAGCGATATAGAATGTGGTATTAGGAGGGATATAGAATGTGGTATTAGGAGGGATATAGAATGTGGTATTAGGAGGGATTTAGAATATGGTCATAGGAGGGATATAGAATGTAGTCTCAGGAGCGATATAGAATGTGGTATTAGGAGGGATATAGAATGCAGTCTCAGGAGCGATATAGAATGTGGTATTAGGAGGGATTTAGAATATGGTCATAGGAGGGATATAGAATGCAGTCTCAGGAGCGATATAGAATGTGGTATTAGGAGGGATTTAGAATATGGTCATAGGAGGGATATAGAATGCAGTCTCAGGAGCGATATAGAAGGTGGTATTAGGAGGGATATAGAAGGTGGTATTAGGAGGGATATAGAAGGTGGTATTAGGAGTGATGAAGAATGTGGTCTTATGAGTTAAATTAATGTGGTTTAATACCCCAAAATTCATAATTTATTTTTTGATTTTTTTTGTGAATAAGAAATTTGTTTTCTCAAATAGTAATGTGAATAAATTTGTATTCATGTATTTTAACGTGATTTTTTTTTATATATATAATCATTTGATTTTTTGTGAATATCTACAATTTAGCCTGTTAATTTATTTATATTTACAGGAAAATTTTTGAATAAAAATTGTATTTTATTTATATATTTAATATACGTGAATACAAACGAATTCATATTCACACTTATGAATACAAATTTATTTATATTCATATTTACAAATAAGTGTATTAAAAATAAATTTGTATTCTTATTTATAAATAAAATTATGCCCATCTCTATGCATATGCATATATATATATATATATATATATATATTGATTGATGATGATTTGAAGAAATGTTACAACAATTCAATCAACAGTGCAACCTCAATAGCTTCACAAAAATATAAACATTGATCAAAAGTATAAAAATACCTAGGATAATACAATAGATTGGAAAAATAAATATAATAGTAATAAAGTTCAATAAATGAGTAATATAATTCATAAATATTCATGGAAATAAAATAAATAAAACATTTTTTTAAAATAAAGCAAACACACACAAATGCAATGGCTATATTTTTTTAAATAAAACAAAAAAAATACTCTAGTCAAACTAGACAGTTTCGACAAAGAAAGGAATGTTATCTGTGAATGAAAAATTTATAAAAAAAAAAAGAAAGTATAATAAGATACTATTGGCAACACTTACTACAAGGGATTGTTCTGTGAAAGGACTGGTCACTCTGTCGGCTATACTTGTCGAGTCAGTGTCCAATCCGAAAGATTTCATTATTCAGGGTAATATTTATCATTTAAATATCCTTAAATTATTTACATTTTTTGTTTAAACAATATTTTAAAAACAATTGACAAAAATACTTACTTTACGAACTCCGTTTGTACAAAGATTTCCGTAAATGTACAAAGCAATTCAAAATACAATTATATTGTGGCCCTTTGGTTAACACTTGTAAATACAATTTTATAATAATAAAAAAAAAGTCTATTACTACGCTTAGGAGCTGCATAACTAATCACTTTCCTATCACTGTGAATATATATATATTCAACATGGTCACTTAACTGCTAACTTTGGTCTTTCTCCCCCCCCCCTTGCTGGTCGTAAAAATCATATTTATGTTTTCCTAGCTAAACCCCAACTATTCCCTGACTGCTTATATTTCTATTCTGTTGACCAAAACGTTTACCGAGATCAGATGTAATATAACTAACATTTTTACAGATATGGAAATTTTAATAATTTGTGTCTGGAGTGAGCCCCCTCTAGATGGGCTAATCTTCCTGCTTAACGCTCACACCTAATTGTTTGTTATAGGAATACTATATACCAGGTTTCGGATTGTAATTATATATATAAATTGAAACAAGGGTCATTTAAAAGTTTTCAAAAATCTTTTCATGATTGCAACCACAAAAGCTACATTCCTTCAGAAAGTGCTAACCTTCTATAGTGAAATATAATGGAATTATATATATATATATATATATATATATATATATATATATATATATATATATATATATAAATCAGTCTCGTAACAGGCCCTGAGGGGCAGATACTATAGAGGTATCTGATTCATGACCATACGGCACACTAGGGAGATAGTATGGTCAGTACTATGCTAGGGTCATTAGCACAAAGGTACCCATTAATCAATTAATTAAAGGCTGGGTTGGCCTAGGGATGGCCAGGGAGGCCAAATTCCATGCATGAACAGAGACACTAGAAGAAAAAATCTTTAGTGCTTGCTCTGGATTTGAGCTCAGGTCCTCCAGCATATGAGTCCTGTGCTCTACCACTGAGCTAACCTCGCCCCCATATGAATATATATAAAAGAGTGAAATTTGTAAGAATTATTAATTTTCTAAACTTCCATTTTCATTAATAATTTATAATTATAAACAATATGTTTTTCATGTTTAAATTATCCTAAAATTGTTTACATGAATGTTTAAGACTTTCTAGGGTCATGGGTTAAATTCCTACAAGTCATTAAACCCCTCTTGAAAATATGTGTTATTAATTAATAGACGTGAAAATCAAAATAAAATAAAAAATCTTAATTGATTGAGAAATTTTAATGAAAATTATGATTTGTTCGCTTGGTTAACTTTTGAATATCTTAAATTAGAAAAAATATTCTGATGACAATATTTTTTCGCTAAGGAAAACCTGTGCCACACCCAAAAGACATCGTTGAGAACATAGCGTGTTTTGTGTAGCTGGGCAGGCATTTCCTATCGGTAAGATGAGGACCAGTGTTTTTTACAATCTTGTTTGACAATGAAACCATTGTTCGTATAAGTCATACAAAGACCTCCTTCATTGCATAAATGAATCTAGTATTGCAATAACGTTTATCAATGCTACAAAAATAATTCTTTTAAGGTAAAAACAAGGGCTATCAAGCCAAAAGCAGAAAAAAAAAATTAGAACCATAAGACATCACAAAGGGACCAGAGGGGCAGGTACTGTAGATGTTTCAAATTCTGCAGATGACACAAGGAAAATAGAGTGGTCAGTAGAGTGGTCAGTATTTGGCTTGGCTGGATTTTCCACATTGGAGGCTGGGTGGCCTAGGGACGGCCTGGAATCCCGATTCAGACTCTCAAGCGACGACACTAGAAGATTATGCCCCATTTTTACTACCCTTAACAAAATTTGATATTTTAATCATTGACTAATTTTCAAAAATTTCATTTTATGACTAAACTTCTTCAGGATAATCGATTTTTTTTTTTGTTTTTGTCTTTTTTATTTCCTCCATTGGGGTAAACAGCTGAATCAGACAAAACCTAGTAGTCTCATTCTTGACATGGCCTTTGTAGGGGTGGCTTCACCCCTACAATGAGGCTGTTTAAGTAGAGTGCTGGTTTTTTTTTGTTTTTGTTTTTTTTGCTCCTGGTTATGCACCTAAACTATTGAGGAGTATGTTCATATTTTCATTGACCTTCCGTCTAGCATATATATTATGAGAACAAAATTTGTTTCACTATTAGATCAAAATAGAAGCCTCAGGGATTGAATATTAGACTGATTTTCTGGAGGGCCTGAAATTGAAACTCCAGTGCATACAGTAATATTTTATATTCTAGTCTTTGATCAATTGAGGATCGGAATCTAGGCCACTAGGCCCACCTAACATTCAATGGGTATCTACAAAGGGGAACAATAGGCTGTCAGAGCATAGCACTGACCAGACTATCTTCCCAGTATGCAGTATAACTAAGGATTAGACATCTTTACAATATAAGTATTCATAATAATTTTATTTTTATTTTAGGTAGTGACTTTTCTTTCAAGTGATGATCAAGAAACTTTAGCAGACTTTTTTTCTTAAGAGATGAATATGGCACAGGATTTATATGGGAAGTCAAATCAGTTGATTACATTTCTTGAAATGAACTGTACTTTTTGCTCTACCAAAGGCCACACAATCCAAAGATGCAGATTGTTTGAAAGGGCTGAACCAAAGGAGAGATTCAAATTTGTTTGTTGGACGGATCTCTGTGTTCGTTGTCTGAGCGATTTGCACAGGAAGAACTACTGCACCTCTCGTTCACATTGCGGCATCAATAGTTGTTACGCTAAACACCACAGACTTCTCCATGACGCTTACCCCAGTGAGCATGGTGTTCTGATGAAAGACTAAAAGAAACCGCAGAATAAAGTCTCTTACAGAACCCTGTTCGTCAAATTGTATGGACCAAAGGGGAATGTCATCGTTCAGGCTTTGCTCGATGAGGAAGCATTTTTTACGGTAATCGAGGAACGGGTAGCAAGACTCTTAGGGCTCGAAGGACCAAAAATACCATTCCCTGAAACAAGGCGTTTGAATGTCTACAAAACCTGTGAGGCTGTCTCGTTCAAAATTCGAGGCTGCGGAGTCAGAACGAACACTTACCATTTGGAAGAAGTATACACCTTAAGCAACTTGACACTTCCCGTCCAACTAAGGCGTTCGATAAAAGCAGCCTGTCTACAGGAGCGAGATGACTGATAAAACTAGAAAGCTCATTCCTAATAACCCTGTGCGAAACAACAGTCCAAAATTGATCATCGGACTGGACAACTGGAAGTTGCATCGAACTTTAGAAGCTTACAAAGACGAATGGCTCGGACTGAGTGTGGAAAAGACCCTCCTAGGATGGGTTCTGAAAAGATACTATAGAAAGGATACAGAAAAAATGAAAAAAAAAAACCCATAGATTTTTAACCCTAGGATGCTCACAGAGGGCACTTGAGGCCCCT